>JAECUM010006133.1:0-27600 GCA_016617855.1 Megalonaias nervosa
AAAAATAAAAGGTTTTTATGTGTTTGTGTTCCCCCTCAGAGGTGTTGTATGTGTCTTTATTTTAAAATAGAATTTACTCCCAAAATTTTTGTGGGGTATTTCTTTTTTTCCCTAGTGTTTTCTAAAAGAGAGTCTTCTTCACCGGTTTAATTTACCGGTTGGGAAGGACTGCATCTTTTTTTCCACAGTGACCCTTGCCACGGGGTCCCTATGTCCTATGTGTGTTATCTGTATGGTGCTATATTGTATGTATGCTATAGATGTTTGTGTTAGGACGGCACAATGATCGTAATCTTCTTTAAGTTTCTTTACAAAGTAGATTATTTATTTAGTGTAATATTTTACATTATTTTAGAATTTTGTATAAGAAACGGTGTGATAAGAAGAGTTTAGAAAAATAAAACCTAATGTATTATTGAGTGCACTATTTCTGTGTCGTTTCTTATTTTTTCTGTTTTGAAATTAGGAGGTTGGTGGTAAAGACAGTCCGTGAGGTTCCACAAGTCTTTATTTATTTTATAACTTGCTTCACCCCACTAAAAACTGTCCTTACTCCAGTTTTACTCCTCTATTTAGATGTTCCAAATATAAAATAGTCTAAATTAATTCACTTTTAAAGACTTTGGTTAAAAAAAAAAAAAATTTTCCCCCATGTGTTCTTGTTTGTTTGTCCATGTCCTACACATGTCTTTTTCAGAGGCTCTTCCACCGGCCTTCCCACTTCGCGTAGCGCCTTGTGGTATAGCCCGGTGGCGTTTCTGTCTCTTACTTCATTCATGTGTAGGTGCCCTGTCCCATCTTTGTTTATTAGTATATTATTTCCAAAAATAGAGAATTAAAACTTGATCATTTTCTTATAGTTATCACTTGGCCGCAATTGTGCATTGTTTCTATTATGTAATTTGTTACCTCAAAGAAAGTTTTTTGATCTAATTTTACGTCTAAATATAATATTCTATTATATTGATATTTAACAGTTTTTAGTTTTTTTATAGAAGTAATTATTCTGTCTCTTGTCAGTTTATTTGTCTTGCATTCTAGCATTACGTGCGCTTTTGTAAAGCTGTATGCTTTGCATAGCGGGCACTTCGGTATAATTTGTATCATTCCTTTCCTTTTTGCTGTTTCCCCGGTTAACCATACGTCATGTATATATTTAAAAAGTATACTCTGCATCTTTAAGGATTTTACATTTGCCCAATTTTTCCAAGTATTATTCCATTCAACCCCCCAATTTTCATTTTCTACCTTACACCTTTGATTTTTTGTATATTGTTCCCTTATTAGTTTATAGGTGTTTTTATTTCCTTCCCCCTCCCATATTTCTTTTTTATCTCTATATTTAAAAATTAAATCCTTTATATATTTATATTTTTTGTTTATAAAAAATTTTTTTGTCAAGGTGTTATTCATAAAAATGTCCCTTCTATTTCTATTTAAAAACCCGAACCAATATATATATATATAGCTTCCCACGGCATATCTGGTGAAGCTTTAAGTTTTATAAGTCTATTTAAAATGTTTGCTTCCTGTGCCCATTTTAAATTGGGTAATCCTAGACCTCCCTTTTCATTTTCTCTATATAGGGTTTCTTTTTCTATATAGTGTAACTTAAAATTCCATATATAATTAATTATTTGTTTATCTACTTTATTAAGTTGTTTCTGTTGTAAATCTAGCGATTTTAAAACGTAGTTTATATTTGAGTAAAAATAAGTTTTTGCAACTTGTGCTCGCTCCATTATACAAAGTGGCGTCTGAGCCCAGTTCTCAATATTTTTGTTCACTTTCCTTTTTATATTCTTTAAGTTTTCTATCTCCTCGTTTTTACCAAAGTATATTCCTAGGGCTTTAACCCTTTCCTTTATTAAATGGGGTGGGAGCCCAGGGTGGTTCCCCCTCCAGTTTCCTATCTTTAAAATTTCCGTTTTGTCATGATTTATTTGGGACCCTGATGCTTTACCAAAATTTTCGTATTCTTTTTCTAGATGCTTAAAAGAATTTGGGTCACTTATAAAGTTTGTACAGTCGTCTGCGTGTTGGAGCATTTTGAAATCTTCCTTCAAATTTGGGATCTTAATTCCTTCTATTTGTTTATTGTTCCTTATTTTTATACTAAGTATTTCAATCGCTATTACGTATAATAGCATAGATATAGGACAGCCTTGTCTGACTGATCTTTGTATTTCAAATTTTGTCGTAATACCTCCATTTACCTGTACTCTAGCGTTTATGTCTCTGTACAGGATTTCAGTCCATTTTCGGAAGTTTTCTCCGAAACCAAATTTCTCAAGTACTTGTTGTACATAGTTATGTTCAATTCTGTCGAAAGCTTTTTCTTGGTCGAGAAGCACCATAGCGCCTCTTCGACCTGAATCTTTTATGAAATCAACGATCGTTTTAATATTTAAGATATTGTTTTGTATGTCATTCCCAATTGCCCCACAAGTTTGATTCCTATTTATTATTTCATTCATGCATTCTTTTATCCTATTGGCTAATATTTTGCTTAATATTTTATAATCATTATTAAGGAGGGAGATGGGCCTCCAATTTTTTAAGTCTTTCTTGTCTCCTTTCCCCTTATATATTAGTATTATTAACCCTTCCCTCATTGTGTTTGTCATCTTATCGTTCCTTAATAATATATTATTGTATATGGATTCCAAGATTGGCACTAACTCACGTTGGAATTTTCTATAAAATTCCCCCGTGAGTCCATCTCTCCCTGGTGTCTTCCCTTTGGCTAGGGAGTTAATCGTTTGAGTAATTTCTTCTGTCACAATAAACTCATCACATAAGTCTTTATGTACTGATGTAATTTTTTCACATTTAGTGTTTTTTAGATATTCTACAATTGTCTCCCCTTTTATATTTTGTGTTTTGTATAAATTACTATAGAAGTTTTTAATTTTATCCATTATTTCATCTTTTTTATATAAAATCCCTCCTTTCTCATCATTTAGACTAGTTAAAATTTTTTCTTCCCCTTTCCTGAATTCTTCCCTTTTGTATATACCTCTCGCTTTCGTGTAAACGGCTGAGAATTTCCCGGCTCTAATTTCTGCCCCTTTATTTTCTTGTTCCGTTATCTTTTTTAATTTATCATATAGTGGTCCTTGCTTTTCTTTTTCTTTTGTTCTCCTTAATTCGAGCATTATCTCTTCTTTTTCTTTTTTCCTTATTTCACTTAATCTTTTACTATAGCTAATTGCTATTTTTTTTATTACCTTTTTGAACTTATCCCATTGTTTTAAAATGTCCCTATCCTCTATTTTAAACATCTTATTTATTTGGTAATTTACTTCTTTTATAAATTCTACATCTTCTAAGAGTTTATTGTTTAATTTCCATGTCCCCTTTCCCCATCTAAAGTTATTTTTTATCTTAATTTCCATATCTATTAATTTGTGGTCCGAAATTTTGTAATCTATTATATTTGTATCTATATATATACCTTTATTGAAGAAGTTCCCATAGAATTTATCCAATCTACTAGCTAATCCATTTTTATATTCATATGTGTATTCAGTTTTTAATAAATTTAAATTCCTATAGATATCCTCCAGCTTGTGTTTTTTCAAAAGATCCATCATAGATTTTCTAAAAATTATGTCATTTGATGTCAACTCTCCTTTCCTATCCACGTTGTCCCTTACCCAGTTAAAGTCCCCTCCTAATACTGTCTCTTCCATTGAATATTCACTTACATATTTATCTATTTTTTTCAATAAATTCTGTTTTTTTATATTTGTTTGCTGGAAAGTATACGTTTATTATATTAATTCCATTAACTTTGATATGTAGCATTCTCCCTTCTAGTCCCTTTTTTTCCTCTATTCTTTCCCAATTTATGTGGTTTTTATTTTTTAATATTATGGCTACCCCTCCCTTTACATCAACCCCTATATAATCACTTAAAACAACTATTGCGTCTAGTTTTTCTTCTACATAAGTTATTACATCCTTTGTAAAACCATTGTGGGTTTCTTGTATTAAATAGATATCATATATTGGATATAAGTTACACAACTTATCCATTTTTCCTTTATCCACTCCATTTATGTTAACTGATACAATATGGAGGTTTTTTTCCTCCATTTTCTGTGTTTCCTTCCAGGTAGCCATCTTGCATCTTTAAGTTTTGTGTTTTAAATGTCGTTTACATTGTTATTTGTTTTTTAATATTCCTAATTTACAGTTAATTTGTGAAAAGTTATACTTGATTGGATTCAGTATCAATATTTTCTTGGGGGTTGGTTCCCCCCTCTGATTTAGTAATGCTAGAAGCCTCTTTGTCAGTCATTAGTCCAGTATTACATGTCTGCATTTCCGTCTCGTTGTCGTTTACTATACTCTTTTCATTTCCAGCCATGTCCGTGTCCGTGTCCGTGTCCATTCCTGTGTCCATGTCGTTTTCCCTATCTATGTTTGTGATATCAATGTCTTCGTCTTCGTTTCTATTTGTTGTATCTCCTTTTTTTCTGCATTTTCTGATACATCTGGCCTGTTCTTTCTTTCTTTTTTCTTTTTGCCTTTCTTTTGCTCCTTTTTCTCTTCCGTCTGTATTCCATCTGGTGATGCCGCCTCACTTTGGCTACTGGTACTAGATATCGATTTGGCAATTTTTCTTTTCTTCGCTCTCTCCTTTGGCACAGGCGTGGATGTCAATGGATGTATACCTATTAGGTCCTGTATCATCCCTGTCCCCATTTCTCCTATTTGCTGGTGTTCTTCTTCTTTTTGCTCTTCTTCCTCCTCCGAGAGGATGTAATATTTGTTTTGCTTCAATATGTCTTGGACGTTGGCATTGGTTAACCCTGTGCTATTGGGGCTTAGACAATTTCCCCATTCTTTAACTTCGCTTGGAAGTTCTATGTCTTCTGTTGTTTGCTGTTTTGACAGTTCCTCTTCTTCTTCTAGCTCCTTATTTCCTCTTTCTTGTTCCCCTGGTTCCTGTGTTTCCTGTGTTTCTTTATTTATTCCTTTATCTTTTTCCATTTCCTCATTTCTGATCCTTTCTTCGTTTTCTTTCCTTACTTGTTCCAGAAGTCTCGTAATTGCCACTTGAAATTCGTTATTCTCTTCTTCTGTAAGGTTCACATTCTTGTTGTTGACCATATTTGCATACGTCCTGGGTGCCGCCGGATTTTTGCAGTCTCTTGCCGCATGCCCGATCTGTTTACATCTGGGGCACGCTCTTTCCAATTCGCACCCTCTGTACCATGTCTTCACCTTAAACCCCATTACATAAAAGTAAGTGGGTATGTTTTTGACATCTTCCTTTTTTACTGTGATGGTTCTCACTCCAGTTTTTACTTCTTGGAAACCCCATACCCTCGCCATCTGGCTGTCTAGCACCTTGATCTTCATTTTTTTCTCCATTTTCTCAATTATTTCCTTGCTGTCTATCTCCAGTGGGAGGCCAGTGACGCTCACATTCGTTTTTCTCCCTTCAATCTCTCTTATCACTGGTTGGGTGGGTCCAACTTTTGCTTTAATTCCTTTTACTTCTATGGTTCCATGTTGAATGACTTTTTTCTCGGCATCTCTTGGATATAGGATGTATTTATTCTGACCCCCATTTTGCAGCCCGATGATTTCATTCACATCTATACCTTGTGTCTTCAGGGCTATCAAAATGTCTGATTGTCTTGGGCAGTTATTTGTCTCTTCAAAATCTATTATCTGACACCCTGGCGGGTGGAAGGCAAGTAATCTGTTGCCTTCTACTTTGGTTAGGAAGTATTGATCCAATTTGGATTTGGTACTTCTAACCCAGTTTCCTTCACCTTGCTCGTTCTCCATTTGTTCTTGTGAGTAGACCTAACTGAGTTGTTGTCACTAAAGTGCAGGTCGCACACTACTAACTACTGTTCACTGTCTTTAGTAGCACGATTTTTTTTTTTTGTTGTCCAGCCGGTCAACAATAGTAAACTCAGAGTTTTCTAATATTTCTGTGTATCATATATCTACACTCTATGGAAAAAAATTTCAATACAGCAGTAAAACAAAAATTTCAAAGAAAAATTACTCAAAAGAACTACAATTGTAGCACAAAGTGCTATAGTGAAAAAAAAGGAAAGGAAAAAAATTGAAAATCAAAATTTTGTGAAAACCAGGATCATCTCCTAGTATCCACAAAGGACAAAAAAAAAATTTCCTCACCACTCAGGTCTGCTTGGTCCTCGCCATTTTCAGATTTGTTTACTATTATCCTTACTTGTCCAACAGGAGTTTAACCTTCTTGTTTCATTTTGTTGCTGTTGTTGTTGTGGGATTTAATTTGGTTCATCCTCTTGTGGATTTAGTATTTGTTGTTGTAATTTTTCCATCTGCTTGGTTGTTATTTCTTGTGTTCTAGAGTCCATCAATTGCCCTTTTCTTTCTGCTGGGTTCACTTCTTGGATCTCTTGGTTTTTAGAACCTCTTAGTTCATTTTGTTGCTGATGTTGTGGTTGTGGGAATTTGGTGTTGTCAATCAGTTGTTCTTTCTCTTTGCTTGGGAATATGGTAGTTGTTGTAGTTGTTACTGTTGTTGTTTGCCTGGGGATCGATTGTTCTTGTGGTTGTTTTTCCCTCATTGGCCTATTCACTTCTGTTAATGTCTCTCCCTGATTCTCTTGATTTTTTGGACATTTGTGTGGGGTGTGCCCTGCTTGTTCACATCTATTGCAGGTTCTATGATATATGCACCCTTTGTACCAGGTTTTTGTTAGAAAACCAAATAGGTAAAAGGCTCTTTTTACGTCCTTCAGTTTGCTCTTTTCAATTTCGAAGATCCGTGTTCCATTATATATTCTTGATAGAGGGATAGTGTCCAATCGTGCTGATATAACCTTTATGTTAAACTTTTCTTCGAATCTTTCTTTCGTAGCTTGCAATGGTATTTCTAGAGGGATGTCAGATAAATGTAATTACCCGGTTTGTTTCTTAATTTTCCGCCTAATTGGTGTTGTTGTTTTTACTATCACTGATAGTCCTTTCATTTGTATTTCTCCGTACGGTAGTATCGGTTCTGTTCCCTTTGGTCTCAGTAAGTATCCTTGATATCCCTTTCGGTTGATAGAATACGTTTTCAAGATGTATTCCGGATTTATCACCTTGAGTGCGACCATAATATCTGCTGTACTTGGTATTCTGTCTCTTGGTATGTTTGACATATCTAGTTCTTGTGTCCCTTCTTTGTATAGGCATTCTATAAATGAGCCTTCTGTTGTTTCTATTCTTCTAATTTTAAAGAAGTTCTCTAGTTCTCTTGTGATCACCTTGTTTGCTTTGTGCATCGCCAGTTTCTCCCGTGCAATTTGCTTCTCTTGTGAGTTGAGTTCACTGTTCATCTTTTTCTGTAGCGTTCTGTCTGCAATATTTTCTGTAAGATTTTTTCCTTTTAGTAGTTTTTTTTTTTCTATTTCATGATCCTTCCTGTCCTTTAGTCCATTAAGTCTGCTTGGTCCTCGCCATTTTGAGATTTATTTACAGGTGTTAATGCTCTCAAAGAGTGCTGCTAATTTGAGCCGTCAGATAGCGGAACAATAAGTTCCATGCTACCTGAATGGAAGGCTTTCATGAGTGGGATTGGACCCAGCACAAACTCATGTTAAATCTAGAATGGATATCCAATCAGTGGCTGTCTTGAGTGGGAATCGTCCAAGCACACACTCAAGGTTAAGTCGGATCGAAATCTACAGCGGAATGGCAGGAGTCACCAAGGCAGTATGTAACGCCAGTCGCGATTGGTCGGCGACTATGACGTCACATTGGGACACCTGGAGCTTTAGACGGGTGGAAACTGTTCCACATTTCCGTCTATGTTTGGTGGTCCGAGCGTGGAAAAGGAGCGGAAGGGGCTCGGCAGCTGGCGCGAACGCAATGGATGTTGTCACAGTGGTTTAATCGAATCGGGATTCTAAGCCAAAATGGAATCCCTTTAAACTAGTTGGCACATTTGAGCCTTTAAAAGGGCTGTTATGGCATGTCAGTCGAAGGTTCCACGGTTGGTTTCCAAATCTCTAAATTCTTCCGCAGTTCGTGTGTCCTTCCTTAGCTGTTCGGGGAATGCCTTGTAACCGTGCACTTCACACAAGTAGTTGGCAGCGTTCACTAGATTTTGTATAGAATAGTGGCGGTAGGCTCTACGGTAGTACTGGGAAAGGATTCTGACCCCGAAGTGCCATTGTGCAGGTCTTGGCCTCTGGGTATCTAGCGATCTCCTTGCGATGTATTTAACAGCGCTGATAAAGTAACCTGCTTTTCTTTATGTCATCCAGCGCTTCTTCTATCTTCATAGTTCTAAACACTTCCCTATTCTTTTCCTTCCTTCTTCCCTCTGCTTCTATATCTTCTTTTTCTTCGTTCTCGCTGTTTTCGTTTGACGAAGACATTTTTAGGTCAGCCGCTACCGTGTTTGTGGGTGGGGACACACGAGTTACCTTCTGCCATGTAGATGTTTTTGTAGGAGTGTGGGCAGCTTTGCGCGCAAATGTCTCCTTTTCCTGTTGTTTTTGTTGTTCCGGAGAGTGGTCCGGTGAGGCCTCGGCAGTTTCGACTGTTAGCTGGGCCCCTTGTATCTCGTTGTTAGGCTTAGTCGACTGCTGGGGTTTGTTCTCTTCTTGGGTCGATTTTGGCTGCAAGCTTCCAGACTGGGTCTGCATATCCTGCTCCCTCTGTCGGTGCTTATTTCCCCTCTTCGACTTCTGACCCTTTTGGAAGTTTCTTCTTTATTTTCCAAGATTAAGAGCAAGGTTGTTCTTTCTTCCTGTGCTCTTAAACTCCAACCGATATTAAGGCCTAAGCCTTTTATAGCATTCAACGCCTGGGTGGGAATTATTATCTCCATCACTACCGTTATTGTTGATCTTGCGTGCTGCTCTCTTCGCTGCAGACCAGACTAGAGACTGACTCGCTTTATATGGTTCAAACGCGGACGCGATAGAAAACATCCCTCTTGGGTTTTTTTGTTGGATCGGAACGTTATGATATCGAATGAAAGGGTGAGGGATAGAGAGAAGTCAAAGAGCATATATTCAGTGTTTTTATTTAAAACAAACGACAGACACATTGTTTTCAAAACAGAACGTTTATTATTGAACAAAGAACTAACAACTAACATTCAACAATAATATCACACAAATTATTTTGGACAAGGTGGACAAGGTTGTGAAATTAAGCTAGATTTCCACTGATGGAAGTCATGAGGCCATTGATGTACACTACGTTTTCTAGCTAAAGACAAAATATAGCCATAACGGTCACAAAACGATCGATCTACTTTCTCATCGTTTCTAGAAGAGTGACGATCACAATAAGTCACTAAATGTTCTAAAGAATATCCATGACTGCGTTGATGAAGAAAATGCACACACTATTGTTCACACACCATGGAATCTGTGCCTTGTAATTTCACATTATTGAATCGTGTCGTCTGGGCATTTCTTGTCATAAAGTCGATGATGTCGTCTTCCACTGTGGTAATCCATACGAATCAAAATACTCCACACAATCCTCTTGAGGAAAGTAGACGGCGACCCACTGGGTTCCTGGGAGATGACTGTCGTCCGTGTTGATGACATAAGCTTGATGGTCTTGAGGTTTGCGATGAGGTAGTTCATCTTTAGCATACACCACAGATTCCAAGAAGCAGTGCACGAACTGTTTTTCAAAAGGTAATAAAGTTCCCAGGTATCCATTTTTTCTTTTGTTTATTTTTTTCACAGGTAATGATAAGTCATCAATTCAATTCTGACCTTTTGCTTCAAAATCTCTGACAAGTAACCGTTTCTTTGTTTCGTCACCGCACTCTGGGCTAAGAGAGATTCGATGCAATAGATCTCTAGAGTAGTCAATGGAGGGCAGGAATGATCACGCAAGCCTTTATACCACTCATGCAACACTGCTTCTTCCGAGATGAGACTCCAAGTGTCATCCAAATACTCGTCCAATTTTTCTTCTTGACTCATCATCATCCACTTATCGTGTTGAATTTGACTGGGATGATCGTTTTGACATCCATAGCAATCTTTCTTGGTCAATTCCGTAATTTTATCCGCCCGGTGTTTGGCAAAACAGGACACTAAATGTTGTTCTTGTTCTGGCCATCTGGACGTGACCAACTCATCCTCTTCCTCTTCGTCTTTGTCTTGGGGTTCTGCTTTCACGGTATTCTTCCATTCCATTTCCAAAGATTCTCCACCATTCAAAGAGGGATAAGAGTCTTCCATAGTTTCTAATAGTCTAGAATGACTTCTCTCAAATTGTTGATTTCTATGGTATTATCGAATTCGGCACACAGGATGACGTTCACCGTCTCGGCGAGAGCAACTGCAAACTGAAGTTCCACACGCAGTTGACCGGATTTTATAGGGTGGAAATGTCCCTCGTCGCTGCCTTGGTCTGGAGTGAAATCTAAGGCCCACAAAGTGTAACCTGCTGCATAATCTTCGCACGTAATGCCGTGGCTGGTGTTGGTTCCTAGGCGCCCGGTAATTTCGTACAGGGACAAGTACGATCTCAAGTAATTCTTCTGGGTAAAGTTAGGTTCGAAGGGCCTGGTACACAAAGTCTTGCCATCGCGACTCACTTCGATGTTGGACACTCTGTAGTGCTTAAACTGGAAAGAATTTTGATCGTGGGCTCCGTTGAGGGCTGCATTGTTTACGATGCCAACGATTAAACGTTTGGGTAACTGTCCTTGGAACAGATAATCTTCGATCTTGGATCAGAGTCCAGCAGCATTGGTGAACGTTTTCACTTCTACGCGTCGTATCGGATACTTGGCAGTCGTTCTGCTCACTGTGTGACTGATGTCGTTCCCCGCTTTAGGTAACACTTCTACGCGGCGCACGGAAAGTCTGGCTTCTTGGATGATGGTTTTGTACTCGTTGGCATGAACCATCAAATGGAAAGCGACACTGCTGAGATTCAGTCTCAGGAGGATATCCACTCCGTTTAGCAAATACTTGTCTTGCAACCACATGTTCAAATGCAAACGATCCATCAGTTCTAAACTACGTCCTTGCAGGATTTTCCTTCGACGGTCGTTAAAGCCCACATTGTGAGGATTGTCATCTGCTGTCAGGGCTGTGTCGTTAAACTTGTCCTCGCCTGCGGTGTCAGGTTTCCATACCACGAAAGCATCCAGATGAGTGTTCTTGGCTTCTTTTCCGTACGTCTAGAGATTTTCCAGGTATGCTCGGTAAGGGTAAGAATCCATGCTACTGCTAACCAGTTTGTTATTCAAGTACAAATCCATTTCACTGAACAAGGAATGCATGAAATTGTTGACGGGAGCTACTCTAGCAACTGCTCCCTGATTGGTGTTGTCGGTTTTGATCACTTTGAGTTTCAGATACAAGTAACTGCTATTCACATCGATGTACTCTTCGGGCTGTCCTTTGATTTCAAACTCGATGGGAGCTGAATCCGTCAAAGAGGAGACGGGATGAAATTCGACCCATTGGGATTCTTGCATCGTAATCATGGCAAACAGATCCAGTTCCGACTTGGAACAGACACAAGACTCTCGATGAATCATTTTCTCTCTGTGATTTTTTTTTAAAATAATCAAATATGTGTAGGTCTCGGACGGTTCTTCTTTTCTTAGTCTTTCTGACTCTGGGGGTGTGAAGTCCTCTAAAGGGGTGCCTTCGTCGTCTTTTTCTGCCTTGTCCTTGCTGTGGCGTCAGGGAAGCAGGAATGCCTGACTCGGCAGCGCCCGGGGCATTTATAGAAGTTTCTCGCCGGCCCAAAATGTCTTTGCCCGTTTGAAGCAAGACATTTTTGCCTGCCCTCAAGAAAGCTTCTTTTGGGGTTTTGTTTGTCGATGATGACATTTTGGAGAAATTCTTTGCCTTGCGTCAAAGCAGCATCTTTCAAGGCGTGCAATCCCCGTGTCACCTTCGGTTTCAAAACGGGGGATACTGAAGGAAAGGCCGATTTTAGCATATCTCCTAAGCCATGACCTCGTTGTCGAGCGACTCCTTGGTACACAGGATACATGACCGACTAGAGATTAGAGTAATCGTTTTCGAAAATGGAGTTTCACTGACTTTCCCTTTGGTGAATGAAATATTTTGTCCCAGATCTCCTTTTATAGATTGTTGACAGTGTCGAAAGACGACTTACTGACGGGCAAATAGTGAGGATGTACAAATTCGCGGTGAACGTGAAAGGTGTGTCCACCTTCCTCGTCAGCGTTCGTGGCAGAATCCACTTTGAAAGGAATGAAACGCAGTAACGGTATGGAGGTGTGTCCCACCACATCAGAGTACGCAAAAATCAAATTCAGTCCTTGGTTCATTTCTACAGGGAATCGAAAATATTTCGCAAAATCCAAGTTGCAGGTAATGGCTGGTATTTCGTTTTTAATCTTGATCAACTTGGGGTCTCCACCCAAAATGTCATACAGTTCAGGACAAAATGTAATGGCCAATACTTTGTCCTCTGAAAATTTCATCATTAGGCGACGAGCTATTTTGTGGTATTCGAGGGTGACACTTTTCCTGCCTCTCTCCAAGGCTTTGCCAAACACGGCATTGGACCAGTCAGCAATCGGGTTCACCAAATGTTGACCACTAAAATAATAACCTGGGGGAATTTTCAATAGATAAGTGGTCCGTTTAGTTTTGGGATCTTGTGATTTCATACTGTCACCTACAGTGGCTCGTTCATCCAAGTTTTGTTGCACTTGTTCGTCATGAACTTCCACTGTAAAAGTGTTTTGATTTTCGACGATGTTTTTGATTTGTGTAGGGTGAATCATTTCTACCAAAGCCACTTCCCAATGAGCTACGTGATCCAATTGGATGGTTTAAGGTAATTTGGCCGTGAAACAGCATAATGTGTTATTGGGAAACACCTCCATGGAACTGTCACTGGGTAACGTTAAGTAAAATTGGTTATTCATAATTCCAGAGTTCTAGCGTCCGAGGGGTCGCTGGAGGTCAAAGTAGTGTCTAAAAGAGGACTGTGGTGATGGTTATGTTGACTGTTGGAAGTGGGACTAACGTTGGACGCAAGGCTACCGTTGTTGTTCCCGTTAGAAGAATATTTTTCAGGGACGGATTGGGAAAAAGGTAACCGATGCAACTGCTGAGTAATACGCTACACAATTAGTTGTCTCCTTGTTGCAAACTCAAATTGGCAATGGCAGCACCAATGACACAATACACCACAAAGATTTGACAGAAAAAGACGATTTGCGTTTTAGGCACACGTTCTCCACACCACACCCACAGAAGAACTGGGGGAAAGAGTGGTCACTACAGTAGTGGTAGCGGTTGAAGCTGTGTTGAAGGGCATGATGGTCACCTCTTTTTATAGTCGATGTTTTGCGAAGCGTCGATCCAAGAGTCAAAACTGGGATGATATCCTTTCCAACGTATTTTGACTTCTTTCGTTTTTCTCACTTTACGAGTTCTTCTGTCGAGAATGCTTTTGATCTCGTACACGTCTTCTTCTTTTTTGGTTACGCGTTGTAACTCGGGTAAGTAAAACGTTCCTTTTAACACCTCCCGTTCATATCTTCCAATTGATAGACGGGAGGATGACGGCCACGCACTCGTTCGGTGACACGAAACAATTCGGTGGTCCAGTTGGGTAAGTAACCTTCGTCGAAAGTGCGTTTGGTTTTGCCAATACGCACCCAATCTCCTACGGCCAACACTCCGCCTTTCTTGGGGACAGTCAACGTCGGGGACGTACCAAACAGGCGCTCGAACACGATCACTTCGTTGTCGGGAGTCACTTCTTGAGGGGCACGTTCGATGCTCCGATGGTAAGATTGGTTGTACGCTTGGACTAGGTGCGGTAAGACGTCGATGTACTTGAGAGTGTGTTGATGCGTAAAATATTTCCACATGCGTTCTTTCAAGGTGCGTTGAAAACGTTCCACGATGCTGGCTTTGGTTTCGGGATTCACGGTTGTGAAAAAATGAATGTCTCGTTTCTTTTATTCTCTTTGGAAAGCTTGGTTCAGAAATTCGTTGCCTTTGTCGGTTTGCCATCGAAGAGGGTGACGACCGCTTTGTTTCAACACCAGTTTGAGGGCTCGCACTAACTCACTTCTCGATTTGGAAGTCAATGGTACGACCCAGGCAAATTTGGAAAAGACGTCGATGACACAAAACAAATATTTGTAACCATGATTGTAGGTGGCCAAATGTGAGACATCGGCTAAATCGGCTTGCCGTTGATGATCGATGCCCTCCACACGGGTGCGACTTCTGGAAAATTTTCGTCGAATCAGCTTGTGTAAGGTGTACGTAGCTTGTTCTTGTAACCATCGTTGCACTTGAGGTAAACGGACACTTTTCAGTCAAGTATTGGCAGCACGATACAATTTCTGAACTCCTCCGTAACCTGCAGGATGGAATGGACGTAGTAAATGCTTTCTAACACCTTCTCCATTTTTTAATAAGTGATCCACTCTTCGCTGATGCTATTCTGAATGTGACGAGGGGGTGGTTTAGAAACGGCTTTACGTGTCCGATGTGCCACGGGAGTAGAAGTCGAGAGTAGTTTTGGTGGTAGTAGTGGTGGTGGTGGCGGTAATGGAATGGGTTTGGCCTTCTTTTATTTTTTACTTCTGGTTTCCCTTCTTTCTTTTTGACTTCTGTCGAAGGAGGAGTAGACATCATCTTTTTAACCCATGCTTTAAGTTCTTCTCGTTGGGGTATAGGGGAAGGGGTCAGCAAGGACGCTGCAATCTTACTAGGGATGGGAGCTGCTGACGATGTTTGAAAGACTTCTCGTGCCTCTTCTTCCTCAGGTATCCGTGAGGCTACGTCTGTCTTGATCGCTGGTGGTAGTGGTGGTGATGGACTTTTCATCAGGGCCTTAAAATCTTTCAGAGTGGGCAGAGTTGTTTCATCTAAAGCTTGCTGGTGAAAGAGTTGCAGTCGTTGCAACAGTTCACTGTACCTTTGCGAATTTTCCGTTTCTGACAAATCGCTGCGATCCAGCAACGATTGCAATTCGTGTTGTAACTGTGACATCTCGGTCAAATGAGGATTGGGAGGTAAATGTGGGGTCCGTTGTTCTTGCCAACGATGATATTCCATCCATTGTTTGTAAAGCACTAAAACCAGTTTTCGTCCTTCCATCGGATTTCAATGGTCACGTCTGAGATCTTTTGATTCCAGAGGTCCCTTTTATCTTCTTGCACTTTTTTTTATCTTATCCCAGGATTCTTCCCATCGTTCCCAATACTCCTTTAAGCAAGGGTCCTCCTATTGTTCCCGGCAAGAGTCCTAACAGTTGCAAACTTCCTCCGCGTTGCGCTAACATCTTTTTTCTTTTGACGAATGGGTATTTTCTTTTGGACCATTTGGCGAAGAACATGCCGATGTTTCGCTAAGCATTCTTTCTGATGTTTAGACAAAGATATCTTTCCTTTCAAGACATTCAGACAACATTCGTTCACGGTATCGATGATGTCTTTGAAGGCGGTTTGAATGAGGTTTTTTTCGCATGGGTGGAGAAGCTTTGGACAGGACGGACATGTCCCTAATGTTTGAGCAAAACGAGGAGGCAGTCCTTTCCTTTTCTTTCCTTTGTGGGTAGAATAAGGATGTCTTTTGGGGGGTGACATCTTTGTTTGTTTGTTGGTTGGTTCCGGGGCACACACCAAAAATACACTAACGTCGATGACTTGGCACACGGCTTTTTATCTTTCTTTTGTACTATCGCTTCGTCAAAAAAGTGACGATTTGTTTTCCAAAATCGCCAAAGAATCCTCCTCTTTGGTGGCTACTCTTTTTCTTTAGACGAGTGTGTCTTTTCAGAGGGTGACGTCGTTGTTTGACTAAGCGCTTTTTGGATCACGTGACTGTCCTTTTCTTTTTCCTTTTCCATTTTGGACAGAAGAAATACGATGGTGACGGTGTGCACTTCTTTGAGGGGACATCTATGGGCGTTCAGGAGCACAACAACACTGAGTCCATCGTTTACCTCAGGTCTTTTTTATACTGGAATGCGCCGCCTCTAATTGTCTTTACATCGTATCAACTTGATGACAGGCATCACTCGACGTGGAGTGGTTCGCAACGCACTCAATCGGGACAGATCTTGCTTGGATAAATCCATTAAACTCTGTAACACGCCCGATCTTTCTTGGACATTGATTTTGGGGGCAGGTACTTTGTGAACAGCGGCCACTGCCGCTAAAGAGGAAGAGGGTGTCACCGCTGGAGGAGAAGTTCTTGGAGACGCGGGTTTCCATTGTTTCATCAAATTAGGAAGAACACGTGTCAAATCGGGTTTGGCTGGCATCAACGGCAAGGGAGAAGTAGAAGATGCTGAGGATACTGGAGACGCGGTCACCGTTGCGGCAGGTCGTGGTTTGCGAATGTAAGGTTGTGTCCTGGCTGCAGTACCTCTCTTGTGCGTAGAAGCTGTTTTTTGTGGGCTTTTCTTTTTCTGAGGCTGTGATCTGGTCTTGACACCGTTGCTCTTTTTCTTTTTCTTCTGGGTACGTCGGGGAGTGGATTTTGTCTTGGGGAGTACTTTGGGAGCATTGGGATCCCATTTTAAGAGGGAGCAAATGATCACACCTCCTAGAGAACCGCTAACTCCAGGTTTCAAAATGATTTGCTTTTTGGTTTGAGTGTCGACGCGAGGATCGGCCAGTTGTGTCAAGGCTACTTTGTTTCTCTCAAAAAAGCGTTTGGTTTGATGTGGAATGTGAATGATGCCTTGCAGTAATTGACGTGCTGTCACCGTAAACCATCGTAAGACTTCTCTGAGACTAGCTTCTAAGACACGAGCACGTATTTGTGGATTTGTTTCGCGACTGATGCCGTACAAGGCACGAATCAATTTGACGGGAAGATGAGACTGAAGGGACGTCATGTTGACGATGTGTGAGACAGACCCAATGTGATGGAGGTTTTTATAGATATTTTTGCTTATTGGTGTTGTTGTTAAGTCGTCGACTGGGACGTGTACACGACAGGCCCTCCGTCTTGGCACCAGTGGTGAAACAGATGGATACGAAATCGCAACTACTCGGGGGTGGGTGGGTTTAAATCCACGAGTAAATAGGCGTGTGTGGTTTGAGTGGTATCGTCGTACGCATGAGTCAGCCAAGGCTTTCCTAACTGTTTGTCTAAGACTTGCACTTGCGATTTATCTCTAGGGCCTTTAATCAAGACCACGTAATGATCATTGAGACTGATGGTGCGATAGGCTTTATTTTGTTGAAACAAATTTTGGGTAATGTAAATGACACTGGCATTACGATGATGCCATTTGCGCGTAAACCACAGCTTA
Source organism: Megalonaias nervosa (assembly GCA_016617855.1). NCBI lineage: Eukaryota > Metazoa > Mollusca > Bivalvia > Unionida > Unionidae > Megalonaias > Megalonaias nervosa. The sequence goes on from JAECUM010006133.1 coordinate 17,269, forward strand.
ATTTCTTCTTCGTCTTCTCCTAACATGTCGTCAAAGATGACTAGATGTGTTTGACAGGGGTCAAACACGATCCTTTCGTCTTCGCCAGGAACACCTTCCACAAACACAATGGAATCGCCTTGACGTTCTCGCAGAAGGCTGTACGCCGATTGCCACTCTTTGTAACACCACGCGATTCGTTGTGGTGGACGATCGATCAAATGATGTTTATGTTTGATCAAACGTTTGACAAATTCGGTTTTGCTTGAACCACTAGGTCTGGCAATGAGCATGTTAAAGGGATGTCGCAGATACAAGGCCTCCCAACTAGCCCGATCTACGTTTTCGTCAATGACTTTTACAGTGGTGGAAGAGGGAGCAGAGACAGTAGAGGTAGCCATAGTAGTGTAGGGAATGTCACTTTTGACACGAAGACAGACAAGACAAGAGTTTTTATACTTTTTCAGGACACGTTTATTGCAAGCTTTAAAAGTGAACAACACGAAAGACAAAAATACATAAAAACCAAATGGTTAAGTTGATGGATACTGAACATCTGAATGACAAATATTGGGCATCGTGTACCGCATCTTTTGTCCAAGCCTCGAAGCCCCAACTTTTCCAGTCACGTACATCTTTCCAGTGAAGGTGTAAGTCACAAGCTACACACACACACATCGTCGTACACATCTTCGGTACCTAAAAGTTGATGAATCTTGTTTTCCTGTAGAGGTCGTCGAGAAGTATCGAGATGAAAGCACAAAGCTTTGAACAGAATGAGTCTGTCGTGTACATTTAAAGGGATCACTTTCATGCTTTTTGGAGTGGTATGTACTGTTCATAAAGAGTCCACAAAGAATCGGCTGGTAAACGAAATCCCAAAAAGCAAGTCACTAAGACACACACATCACGTCGACCCTAATTCAATGGACACAGTTCTCGTAAAATGCGACGGTAACCCTCCACCGTTTGAATAGTGTCATTGATTTCCTTCCACGGAATCTGTTGTATCACAATTGATAAAGGTCGTGGAATGGTAGCCAGGTTTTATACCTCTTTTTTGTCGGAGGCAATAAATGTACTTTCTGCACAGAGATGGTAGAACTCCAGTGGCAAATCTAAATTGTTTAGTCACTAACTTGCACATCACACACCGTTCAGAAGTGTCCTCTTGAACTAAGTTTATGTTGTGTAAAAGATTTTGATAATCCTCAAACTCTTCTTCCGGACTTCGTTGCAGTAAGTCTACCTTGTACTAAAAAGAATCAGTAACAAACCAATCCTTCTTGCACAGGGGTAGTTGATCAATGTCTGACCACTGGAACACTTTCATCCGAATCAGTCCTCTTATAGCATTAAGGTACCAGTGGTTCAAACATCAGTGACGCAACGGATGCAATTGTTCTTTGCGTTTCACTTGTATTTTGATCAACTCTCAGTAAATGCGTTCTGTCAACTCCACAGGCAAACCACGAATGTTCTCTTGTAAAGTATCCATGACGATGTCAGTGAAAAACTTCTCCTAGAGCGAAAGTGACGGACAAAGTGAGTAATTTCTGACCACTGCCATTCAGGGCAACGGTCAAGAATGGTAATAAAACCTTCTGATGTAAATGGTCGTCTAAAGCGGAATAATTGGAAGAATAAAGTCTTGATCCAGAGAAATCTGACTTGTTTGTTGACTTTTGTTAATTTCTTCTTGTGAATTTCTCGACATAAAAGTTCTACAGTCACCCATTTAGATTTTGCTCTGGCAAGTCCCTGCGAAATTTCCTTGTAGACCTTCTCTTGCAATTCGTTTGGTAATCTTTGAAGATTATTTTTTAAATGGGGTTTAAATACTTGTCTAGGTGATGTCCAATGTTTGCCTCCTAGCCAACTGGTTTCTTAACGACATGGTATACAACTTCAATGACTAGGTCCCATTAAAGGTATGTAGTGACAATCCGGAGAACATCGAACATGTTCCAGGTAAGCGGAATCTTTCTGTTCCCACTCGTGAAGTGACACATCGCAAATGAAGCACTTAACTTTATCCCCTTCGCCTAAGTAGATAAATCCGGCTCAAGCTAATTCTTTGGGGGTAGGTCCTCCCTCATATTTTGGCCACTTTCCTCAGAAGGTTTGGAATCGACTTTCAAAGTCGCAGTATTCAGGCAAACACACAGGGAACGAATATTCGTCTTTCACAGGTTCATTTCGATGAGGGGACGGTGAAATCCGCAGGAGTTTGCTCAGTTTTGGATGACATCCGTAGGGTGGTAGCCGCATGGTTTCCCGTGGAGGATGACATCCACAAATAAAGTGAAAAGGTGTACGATGACGAGTGGCATCGCTTTCGCATCCGTCAGGTTTGACACACACCGCATCACTTTCCATGGTAGGTATAGCCATAGCTAAGTTCCCATGATATGACACTGAATCGCTGAGTTCACAGCGTGCGGCATACCTGCAATCGTATGGCACATCGTCGCACTCCACCTGTGAATCACCGATCTTGAATTGTGCCTTTCTGACCTTCATTTGTGCTTCTCTGAAAGCATTCATCTTTCTCGCTTGGTGTTGGTAGTTACAATGAACCATCGGTCTTGGATGTGGTTCCTTTATATACTAGTCGTAATGAAGTCTCGAGCTGGTACATCGTTCCTTTTTATGCCTAGTTTTGGAAGTCTTCCTTTTTTTCTTTCTGGACAACGGTACTACCTTCTCTAAGGTACCGTCATACATGAACCGTAGTGTGATGGGTGGAAAGGCCATAGAAAGGTAAGGACAGTGCGGAGACCATCGAGTATGTTCCAGAATAGCTGACTCTTTATAGATACATCGATCGATACGCAACCTCAGACCACGACTGAAACACTGTACTACGTATCCCAAACCAGTCTCAGGTCCCAAGTAGACAACTCCTGTTCTAGCTAAAAGAGTCACAATAGGTAATCCTTCCCTATCCGTGGGCCATTTTTGAAACGTTTCCAATCGACTGGTACAATTACAATAGTCAGGCAAGAAGACAGGAAAATTGTATCGTTTGAACTTGGAGTTCTCAGTGGGTCTCTCACTCGATTCTTGCTGTGTCGAAGTCATCCTTCTTGTTGGTGGCTAGCCTCTTGGAACCATTGTTTTTTGCCAGCAAGTCCGTAAGATAAAGTGATGTGGTTGGGAAGCCGTACTCGCTTCTGGTACACGATTTGATAGACTTTTTTCAAGGGCCGGCTGACGATTTGGTGTGTGGGTAAACGTATCATCTTGCGCGGTTCGTAGGTGGTCACTTTAAAATTTCTATCCTGTCCAGACTGCAAGGCTTCTTTCAGCACGCCAAACTTCACCACTCGACTGGTGCGATAATTGAGAGTCAATCCTTTCACTTTACACTCCGTGTGCACTTCTCCTTGTTTGTCCCGGTATTCGTAGCCGTAATTTTTGGGACCGCCACTTGCAAAACTTAGAATCTTGTCGTCGGCATGCTCGTCCGTCCAGGCTCCTAAACGGTCTCCTTCGATGTGAGGGTGCCGGTGACCTAGTCGATCGATGTAGATGCAACTGTCCGTGTCAAAATACGACACACGATCTACTAACAGTTCTAAAGCTTCGTACCGTTTTAAGCTAGCATGAGCTGTCACGTAAGCCGCAATGATGACATTTCCAAATTGGTCGGCTTCTACAAAGTCCAGTTCTTCTTCGTAATTGACTAAGATCAAGTCCTCACGAACGACGTCCACGTGTTTCATGTATTTGAGTTTGTCGTGAATCATCTGGAAGTAGCGGAAAGGATCGGTCAAATACTCTGTCTTGGTTAAACACGGTTGTTGTGCCATTTTCCCCACAAGCAATTCAACATCACTTTGTCAAACGATCGCCGTGCTTCGTTTTTCTCTACGTGGTCTAAAGTGATGCCTTCCTGCTCCCAGTATTTCTCTTTGAATTTCTTTTGGTCTTCGGGAGTGTGGCACCAGGAAGGATAGCCGCTGACTTCTTGTTTTAGTTTCAAAAAGGCATCCACGTAGTCTGCTAAAATGCTTTTCTGAGTCTCGTCGCCCTTGTGGTATTTTTCTGTCTTGGGAAAGTGGTAACTTTCGTACACTTCTAACAGTTGGTATCCAAGGTCCAGAGCTTTGAACAATTCCACGCTGACCCACGTTCCTGTCAAGGCACGTTCTTCCTGGGTGTGCTGACAAGGTCGGTCTTGCTTACACATTTCGGCACAAGTACGGCACAAGGGAAACATCAGTTTTCCTTGGCAACTGTGAGGTAAAACAGGATGGTAAAAGTTCGTGAGAGGTAAGACTTTGCACTTGATCAATCCTTCGTATTGTTGAATGTTGCCCACGTTGATGTGTTCCGTCAGCAATTGCAGGTGCCCTGCGGGAAAGTGACAGTATTTGCACACGTATGGATACAGCGAACACACATCCAAGTATTTGATTTCTTCTCCTTTCTCGTCGTCGGCTTGGTACAGCAAACAGGTGGCATTCGTCCGAACTCCGTACAAGCTGTTCCGCGCGTTCAGAGGGTCCATCAGCTTGTAACTTTCCACGATGCGTTTAAACTCGTGATCGGTTTTCCATCGGTGATCGTACTCGTGTTCCCACATTTCCACCTCTTGGTATCCTTACTCTTCTAACTTCCATCGCCGCTGACAGGTGGCCTCGTACAACTCTTCTATGGTCCGTTGTAAAAACTGATTTTTAGTGTCACGTTGAGGGTAGCAGATGGGACATCCGTGAAATAAGCACCCGTTAAACTCGTACACGATCTGTTGTTTTTCTAAGTCCCAACCATCCACCGAATACATTCCGATGGTCTTTTCGCCTCCTCCGTTGTGGGCGTGTTGGATCCATTTGTCTTCCTTGTCGCATAAGTAATGTAGTCAGCGTAGGACTTATGCCAGCCAAGGTGTTTTCGGGCATGAATCATTGACGGTACACTAAAGAACACGCTTTGGCAATGGTGCAGGCTTCTTTCAAAGGATCGATCCCTTCGTGTTCCATGAACAGTTCTCGAAATTTTCCACAGCAACGCCGTAAAATGTCCACGTCGGAACGACAATATTTTAACATTTCTTCCTGAAAGTCGAAGGAGTCTGAGGCGTGAGTGTGGTAACATGCGTAGAAAGCTTCTCGTTGTTCGGTATGCATGTTGTCGGGGTCGTAGTAGTGAGCCTCAGGCAAATGGGGAAGAACGGCGTTTTGATTTGCTTCGGTATGGAAAAAGTGCGAAAAATAGCCTTTGACCATTTCTGTCATTCCAAACGTTTTAGGCATTCGGCTCAATGGCATGGCCAAGTAACTCATCGAATCTTTAAACTGCACTTGTCCCACTTGCATGGAAATGAATTTGACTCCGTTCAAAGTCACTTTCGGACGTTCGGTACTTTGTTCCGTATAGTATCTCAAAAGAAACTGTCCATCGTATCCCGAGAAATTGTGAACCATCACCGTGTCATTGCGATGACAATCTCCGCAACGTTCGATGTCTTCTTGGCTCCACGTTTCGTCGATAGAGTCTAAGATCCATTGGGCGAAATCGGCCAGCGTGTTAGGTCCCCTAAAGATTTTTTCACATCCTCCAGAAATCTTGCTACAGTGAGGAAAATGAGTAAAGATAGGTTCTTGGATGCACTTCTCACACGCTCGGTGAGCCACGCAGAAATTAGGAATGTGAATACCAGTCTCTTGCATGCATTCGAAATCGAAAAAGATGAAATTGCCTTTCTTCTGGTCATCTTCTTCCTCTTCATGTTGGGAATGGTATTTTTGAATGTTGCATTCGTGTTCCAGGTCCACGATTTGGTGACAAATGTGACATCGTTTCTTTCCTGAACATACGTGCGCCTTGGCACTGTTCGTACGTATGCCTTGTCCACAAGTAGGGCACAATCTCAGGAGTTGACAAGCACATTTCTGCTGTGAACCTTGCGTCTTTAGACGTTGTTGGTAACAGGCAGGGCTGACAAACGTGCGCTGACAAGCTGGGCAATGCACTTGTTCTTGTCCTTCGTCAAGACAGAGCTTAGAGGCTAAACATCCCTCACATTTCGATCCACAATGCTTGTGTTGCTCTCGATTGTTATAGCCATAGTCACATTTCTCACAGTAATAACTATATGACAGGAATCCGGTGATACTGGTAATGGCATCGAAATGTTCATCGTGATGATAGACGTGAATGTATTTTCCGTCTTTGACATCTTTGCCTCGAAACAACAGAGGTCCGCGCACTTCTTGAGGGTGCACTTTCAAGGTGTAACGTGGAGCCAAGACGTCTTGCAATTTTTGCATTTCAGGAATGCCACAGGGTGTGTCTTTGGATATCCCCAATTGCTGTAACAGGAGTTCTGCTTCTCTTCGTTGTTTGGCTCGGCTAGATTTTTTAATCGTTTGCAGGCTCTTTTCCATTCTGCCGTGTCGTTCTTGTCGGCATACGTTCGTCCCACCACGATGGCACGGGCTAAACACATCTGGTCTTGAGGGTTTTTAATTCGAACGAGGCTCTTTTTTGTGCTGCGAAGGTCGCCCACCAATAACGCCTTTTTGCGTCCGGTCCCTTGGGGAAGAGATACGTGGGTCATGAACAGTGTCGCTTTTCCGTCGGTGATGTGAAACTTGTCTTTGCATTGCTGCACGTGTTGAATCTTGTCGATGGCTTTGGAAGGTGTCAATTCTGCTGGGCTGCTAAACTCGATCCAAACAGGGGACTTCAAACTGTCGTGATGAATGGAAAGTCTCAAGCGATCGTCTTCTTTGGCTTCACATTGTTGTTTCAGTGTGGTTAACAAAGAATCCCACATATCGGTGATGAAGCCCTCTGCATTCTCCAACGGTACGTCTGACTTGAAATCTTTAAACTTCACCGTGTACGTATTGGCCGTAGTTCTAAATTTTCTAGAGGAGCGTTTGTCCGTCTCTCGAATGTGGTAGTACTTTTCAGGGTTTACTAATGGCGATGGCGGACCTTGGTTTGGTGTAGACTCTTTGGGCCTGGATTCTGGTTCACTCATCTCATCTTCAAAATCACTGGCATGAATTTCAACCAAGACTTCAGCTATTGTGCGAGGCGATAAATCACGTTTCTTCCTCTTACTTTCTTCACGAAATGATGCGATCGTTTCATCTTGACTGCAAAAAGTCAAATGACTACATATGAAACACCATGGTCACCTATATATCCATGTCAGACCAGTGGATATATAAAGGGCTAGTACCTTCCGTCTCAGTATTCATTTCACTCTCAAGGTGACTAGCACGATGGAAAAGCCCACACAGATCGAACTTCTGACCAGAGCTTTGCGAGGTGTCATACGAAAGTTATCTTCAGACAAGCCGACGGACTACACCCCCTCCTTTCGAGATAAAAGTCAAGATACTTGCTATATCTGTTAGAAGAAAGGGCATTGGGCTACAGAATGTCCTGACCGTCAAAGAACCAAGACCAGTGTCAAAAGAGACAAAAGTCAGGATACCTGTTATCATTGTCAAGAGAGAGGACATTGGTCTTCAGACTGCCCTAAGAAACAACAGGAGCAGGAGGAGGAAGAAGAGGTGCCCTCGGCAAAAGAAGAATCCCGGCACGTCCAGAGAGAGAAGAAAGAGAAGAAAAGAAGACGAGAAAAAAGTGAGGAAGAAGAGGAGGAAAAACCTATGAAAGTGAAGAAATTCAAACAACAGAGAAATTGAACCAAAAAATGACACAGAAGAAGTCTATGAACTTTTTAAAGTGATGTGTGGTGAATTGGATTGTAAAATTTGTAACATAATAGACCAGACAGAAAAACGTAAGTGTCTCTTGGGTTTGATTTTTTAAGATGATAAAGGACCTACACTCATGCACTCACATACGTCCATCATGGGCAAAAAAGGGATTTTGAGTTTTCATTGATTTTGACAAAATGAATACTAACTCTTTTCCAAAGAAGTGGATGGCCCTGAAAAAGAATGTTGAGTGTTTGTTTTTAAACAAAAACAAACTCAGGAACGAGAAAGAATCAGCTTTAACTGCCTTAATCCATTGCCACGGCCAAGGCTTACTTCTGGACTTGCTCCTGTCGATGATTTGCTAGAAATCACCAGGGCTGGTATCTCAGGCGTAGTAACTGGGTTGGGCTGTTTGGCTCGGGAAGGTCTTTTTCTCTTGGGTCGTAATAAAGAAGTCTGATACATTTGTTTCAGACATCTTAACTCTGCCAAAATATATAAGAGTACCGTTACCGTTTGAGGTTCACTGTTCTCCTTCTCTCCTAGACCTTGTTTCTTCTCTGCTTCTTCCTCATGTCGTTTCCTTCTTGTCTCTTCTTCTTATCGCTGTTGCTGTTCAAGGAGAAAAGCTTATTCTGCTTCTTTTTGCTGTTGTAAAAATTTCTCCAATTCTTCTTTCTGTCTGCGTTTAAAATCCTCGACGTGTGGTAAAGAAGGAGAAGATGGCGACGGTGCTATTACCGGAACAAATTCTTGCGAAGAAGAGATAAAATCTACTAAATCCCAATTAAAATCTGCCTCTTCTGGAAGTAGGTCCGTGTTGACTTTGGTAACCGCTACTATGTCATTGCTTCTCGTCACTACGGCCGGTGCAGCCCAATTCACCGTCTTCTTACTTTCCGTCATGTTTCACAAAACAATGTCGCATCGATTCACTGCGCACAGACGCTAGCGCACCTATATAGGGAATGTGACGTCACAGGTGGCTCTCTTCAGATTGGAAGACGAAACTCCGAGCAGTGGCTGAATTTTGTAACGCGTGTTTGAATTGGTGAACAATTTCAATCCGTTTCGATCCGCACTTCCACTATAAATAAACGTGGTTCACTTCATTCCTTTCACCTGTTTTCGTCACAAGATGTGGACAAACGTTGAATTCTCTACTCTTGTATCGTCGATGCTGTTCCGTACGGACTTACCCATGTATGTCAAATCATCATGGACCATCATCCGGATCACCGAAACGAGTGTTTGGAAAAGAAGGATCTATGTGGAGAGACAAGGCTGTTTGAAGCGAGTCCTCATCTACGGACCAGAGGTTAGACGAAGTTTGAGAAAGAAGAAGATCCGTAAGATGCCCTCTTTGTTAACGAAATGGTGTTAACATACAAAAACTCAAAGGCCCTTTTTAGGGCCATTTCATTTGCCTCGAAAAGATATTTATTCTTTCTTGTCATATTTATGTGTCTTTGTTTGTCTATGTCTATGTCTTTAACCATGTTTCTATGTATCCCTAAAGTTACGCATATTCAAGTCAGTCCCTGATGTTCCGCCCGATTGAGGTCAGCCACTTGCAACATTGTTGCCAGTACCGTGACGTCACCCTACCTGTTCCATTCCTATTGTCCGTATACAGACCCAACCTTTTGCCCGTATATAGGCCCAGGTATAAATTTTGTCCGTATAGTGCCCCGGGGGGTGGGTGTCTGTAATGTATTTTCCCATTGTCCGTAAAGTGCCCCCTATCACTACTTATCTCTTCTATCTATTTGTGATGCATTTCAACGTCTGATTTCAGTTATATTGTTATATCAAATTGTGATCCGCCCATGGCGCAGTAATATACATATATATAAACATTCTTGCGACCGTCTGCAGTTGATTGTGATCAATGATGAATTTCCACACATAAATCATTAGTGACGTATGAAAATAACGATAAAAAGTATTAATAATCCTCGCTTTCTAAATGAATTTAATATGGTACACATTTTCATCACAATCCTTTCTGATTTCTGTTCCCCCACCCTTTCATCGATAACGGACAAACTACCTAGAAATATGGAGTGAGAGAGAAATGAAATTTGGGCTGGATTAAAACCTTGAAATAGAAATTACACCAAGTAACCTACAAGAATATGGTTCGTCGTAACGATACGTGTGCACTTTTCTTGGAATTTATCTACAGTGTTTATCAATGATACAAAGTTGCAAACCATGTTGATATTATACAGTAAATTCCTCGGTTACGTGGTACACGTACTATGATATATTTAATCTTTTGTTTTTGTTATTGTTTCTTAAACATACTATAACGTTCTAAAGATCGATTATTATTAATTAAATATGACAATGTCCGAAGGCCTCTCTCTCTCTCTCTCTCTCTCTCTCTGGACCATCGTGGGAAGATACGGGCTAAAATCTATGAAATGACAAACTTAGACGATTTTCATTTGTGTCATCCCACGATAACTTTGGACTTATGAATGATGGTAAAAGTTAAGTCAAACCGACCAAAGGATGAGAGAGAGAGAGAGAGAGAGAGAGAGAGAGAGAGAGAGAGAGAGAGAGAGAGAGAGAGAGAGAGAGAGAGAATTGTATGGTCAGTAGTAATGTGAATTAAAGCAGAATAATAACTTAGATCAGCTGTAAATATATTAAA
>JAECUM010006134.1:0-71057 GCA_016617855.1 Megalonaias nervosa
TTGATAACTGTTCAATGAGAAATTAAATATTACCAATAAAAACATATACAATAAATCCTATTTTGAAGAAGGCAATTTAAGACTGTAACAATCTAGTGTGATTGATATACTGATCACGTCCACAAGTTCCGTGCTTCTTGTCTGGCAAAGGAATTTGTGTAACACAAGAAAAGTATTACGACAGCAATCTCAAATAAAATTATTTTCTGACAGGTGTCTCTCTATAACAGTTCTTTTCATAAAATTGTTGGAATTTGGTGCTATGATTGGTTTATCAGAGAATGTGGTATGTAAATATTTTAATTTAAACAATGTGAAATAGGCAGAGGCATTCATTCGATATATATATATATATATATATATATATATATATATATATATATATATATATATATATATATACGAATCTGTTTAACAGATTTCTTGACTTTAAAATTTATGATAGAAAATGACAAGGTTTTTATATTTTATGTTTGTATGACTACAGTAAAAACTGTCTTGAGCGACCACCTGTCATGTACGACCACAATCGTAATGCATGGATCGATTTTATTATATAAACGCTCTGCTATGAGCGACCAACTGCTGAACGCGACCGCGATATCTTGGCAAAATGTGCATTTCGACACTGCTATGAACGACTGCATCGCAAAAAACGAGGACAAACTCCACCAACCTTTGTTTAATCGCTGTAATAACTACCTCTCCTACCGTTCCAAATATAAAAATAAAAAAAATAAAAAAAAAAATAGGCTGGCTACCGATCTCTGATTTTTTGTGTGCTAGGCTTGTCGTGTTTTACAGTTTCTGTCGTAAACCAGACTAAAGTATATGAAGATTATTTCCTAGTTTGGTTCCCTGCTTCCTGTGCTGCTTGTGTTGTTCTCCGTTATTCGTATAGTGGTGAGGAATTCAGAAAGCATATAAATCAGGGAACCAGACTAATTATTCCCATAATTAACCTGCTTCGCGGCCTTTGTAGGACCTGGCATCCGTATGACTACTGTATTGCGAGAACTGATAGACACCAGTGACCTTTATGTAATCAATTATTACAACGACTGCTTGATTAGTATCGATTGTTCTGATCAAAAACAAATATCAAAAGAATATTTAAAAAAGGATTGTTGCTACCGGTGATAGATGCTATAGTCCATAAACCAGGCTAATGTACATGTCATGAAATGCCGTTGAAGTGCCAAAGTTGACGTAGTGGTCGGGTATATTGTTTGTCTCGAGTTAATTGGTATTGCCGGGGGTGAATAAGGTCATTGTCTATTAAACCAGCAAGAGAGAATCATTTGCAGGATTCGATTGATAGTGCTCAAGACTTGTGATGTTTGTTTCCCCCCACCCATGTTAAGTGATGACATCCCAATCACAAAGCTGTCGTCTAGTCAAGTTGGTGCGACCGGGTTACACACTTTGCTTATAGAGTTAATCCCTGTATGTTATCTTTGAATGAAGCCGTTGACTTTTGTCACTGAGTAAATGGTCCTGTTTCTGGATGAGATAATTGTTTCTTTTTATTTCATTAATTGTTAGATATGCAATGCACATGTATAGATTTTTCAAATTTTCCCACAGCCAGTCTTTACGTTCGATGTTACAACTGAGCACTAATAATTTTAGCACCTAGAATTTTAATAACAATGGACGAACCTCCAACTAAAAAGAGATAAATTTTAAGGCTGGAGAAAATAATTATTGTAACTGAAAGAAGTGAAAAAGTGCAGACCACTCGCAAAAAAAGCGGTTTAAACGTCGGTAAAACAAATTTAGGCTATTATAAAGGAAAACGAGTAATTCAGAAACGATTTTATATGCTAAAATATGTGATCTTCAAATGTAAATGTGATTTCATTTTTAATGATAGAAGTATATCTTTATTACAATATAATTATGTTTTTAGATGAATGCATACAGTATTTTAGCAACAACTATTAATAAAGAATAGAATATATGTACAGTGATTGTGGTTATTTTTCTTGAAATTGTTCTGAAACTGGACCTTGGAAACGTATTTTTGTACAAACCTGCTATGAAAGACCACCTGTCTTGAGAGACCACTTTTTGTTGGCAGAAGGGGCGGTCTCTCATAACAGGTTTTACTGTATATATATAAAATAGGTACTACATATCTTGCATTTGTTTGAGTTGTGAGTAAAGGTCATCGAACTTTCATGCAACATTTAGTGTCGACACATGAAATTTGGAATTTCCGTATTTCAGCAAATGATTTATATTAAGCGATTTATATTGGAAGACAATGAGGTACCGTCCGTAGTTTTCTTTTTGCAGAGAACTGTATTAAGTGTATAATTACAGCTTTAAATTTCCCAGCCTGTTCGCAGATATGCGTTGGCCACGGAAGTAAATATTCATGTCAACTAAAATAATGGATTCGCCCAGAAATAGGATGTACAGCTGGCATGCAGTGGGTTGCACTCTCGCGATCAGCTGATGTGTATATGTGAGAAAGCTTGCCATTAGATTCCTGTGGGTCGGTGGTTCCTATCGGGGTTTTAGCGGGTTTTTCCTCCTGCTGTTATACTGACTGACATGTATAGCCTATCTTGAGAAAAGGCATTAAACACACAACCCATTCATATTTCAAGATGCATCTGTGAAAATGCGCTCTGACCAATCATGGTTCTCCAAGGGCTCTAATTCCTTTAATCTAAGTTGAAATTCCTTTTCTTAATTACTCTTTCTCTCAGCATCTGCATTTCTTTTTCTTCTTTTTCTCTTTGCATATTTATTTGCATTAGCCATATCTTCTCTCTTCTTCCTCTTTCTGCAACTGCAAGTTTGTGTCTGATTTGGATTTTTAACGTAGCTTTAACAATTTTTCAGTCACATCGCTACGATGTCTGCAGTGTGGCAGTTTATAGTGATGTGTAGCATTGCACCCTCATGCCACAGACATGTAGCATGATGTCCCACCCAGTCACGTTATCCTGACACCAGGCCGACCAGTCCTAACACTAACCTCTTACTGCTGAGCGCCTACATTTCTATCTTGTTTTAATTGCAGTTATTTTGATTTCATGTCAGTGCCAGATGGAGACTTACTAATCAAACCAAAATCACATTTTTCCAAAGAATTCTTTTCTACTAAATATTGGACCAAAATTTTTTTTTATTTCTTGCTTCATCAAAGAAACCTTTGCCTCAGAGATATCATACTGTCTGGCAAGCTGCAGTAATTAATCCTTTTTCAAGGACTCCAATCTTTCCTGGGTAGGATTTAAAATAATGTTCTCCACTTAAGATGACATTGTGAAAACTTGTTGCTTTCACTATTAATTTCTCAAATATGTAAAATAATAACTAGGACATTGAAAATTCTGGAACAAAGGATTTAAAAATGTCAAAAACAAAGTTTTCTGAAATATTTTAGAGAAATTCGTATCTCCAGGTGAGCCTCCAATTTTCTGTTATGGTTCTTAAACGAAGCAACAGAAAAGAGCAAAAACTAACAAGTTTTGAAAATTCAACAAATAATTTATTTCACTTTAATACAGCGTGAAAATATATTAAAAAAAGTAACTTAGGGTATTGCGAATCAAATCCCAAGCAGACCGCTCTAGAGGCCTGATTAGTTAGAGTGTCTGCCTCAGAAGCAGGATGTTGTGGGTTCGAACCCCAGCCAAGTTATACCCAAGATTTATAGAAATGGTACTAGCAGCTGCCTTGCTTTCCACTCAGCATTAAAAGGTTAGTATTAGGACTTGTCAGCCTGGTGTCAGGATAATGGGATGGGATGGGATATGATGCCACGTCTGCGCATGATGCCCCAGTGCTGGACATAACTATAACCTGCCACACTGCAGACATCATAGCGATACAGCTTAAATTGTTAAAGCTACATTAAAAATCCGAAAACACACATATCCCAAATAACTCATTCTCTATATGAATATGATATTGCATTTAGTTTGCACCTGTCATCTATACACATTTAAGAAACCCCAAGTTCATTTATCTTTATAATTTGAGCATCATCATTGGTTAAGAAAATGTTAAAACATAGCACATAACATAAACATATACATGCTTTACAGCAGTTGGGAAAAATGCACAGATCCAAATAAACTGCAACACACAGCTCAAACTGTCATATGAATAATGAAGACATTTTGTGCATAAGAAAAAGAGATAGAAAATGCTTACAAATCTACTGTCTAAATCTATTAGATGACATCCATTGTATCTGAATGAAGGTATTTTATAAACAAGAATATGAAAATGACTAAGGGGGAGAAGGATGGGGTGAGAGGTAGACAAAATAATTTGGTGGCTTTCAAAAACTGTGTACTGTTCATTGGGTAAGACTTAGTGAGCTCTTAAATGATACATTGTGAAAATAGCTTCTCAGCTGGAACATTATCTCTAGATGCCTCCCACAGCAAACATGCTGCCTCCATTATTTACTTCTCAGATTCTAAGCAAGGAGGTCTAAAATTAGTACGGACTCAACTTCTCTCTTGTGACCATGCTTTGTTATACATCACCCACTTTCTAAGAAATGTTTTAATACAAAGCCTATACATTCTTCAGCATACTCCCAATCTCTAACATTCTAAAACATAATAATACAAACCTTTAACACAGAATCTTACAATAAGAAGCTGACAAGACTAACACCACCATAAAACTGATACCTGCATCTCCTTATGTGTACACAAATGAGACAAAACTAATGCAAAAAAAGTTCCAATATTACAGTCTTTATTTATCATAATTTATGGAAAGTCCTTTTCTTATGATGAATTATACAAAATATCATGCACAAATGTTATGTATGGTGAATCATGAAATGGTTACAAAATTCCATACTTCAAAATGCCTGGCACAGTCACTATTATAGTTATATGAACCTTCAATGGATAATATGTTCGTTTGGAGATATTAAATGAAACAAATCAACGCCTGCCATATACGAGCTGCAAAACTAAAAATGTTATGCATAATATGAAAGATTATTTCTATATATCCAACATTTCTGTTATAAAATGTAAATAGTTGCTGAAAAGGTAAATAATATATAACAGCATAATAAAAGAAATGATATCCAAGAGGTATTGGCTCAATTTTGATTTTAATTCAGCAAGATTCACATATATTAAAGATTGTTCTGATGTTCAACATATAACAAATGGATTATTTATGATTTTCTGACCATGCAAACTTGTAAGGAAGATTTAAATGCTTACTGTATAAAAACTCACTTCCAACTGCAAAGACAGACCCAGAAGATCTGCCAGCACATTATGTGAAGGCAGATCTGGATCTGTGCAGACCTGACTTATAAGCAGGAATAAATGGTATATCCAGTTAAGGGCAAAACTGTATTTTGCCACGAAAAGCAGAAATATACTTCACAATTCAATAATAATGATAATAAAAACAAAATAAAATATGAATAATTTGTTC
Source organism: Megalonaias nervosa (assembly GCA_016617855.1). NCBI lineage: Eukaryota > Metazoa > Mollusca > Bivalvia > Unionida > Unionidae > Megalonaias > Megalonaias nervosa. Next base: position 5,440 of record JAECUM010006134.1, read on the forward strand.
ACACCTCACAACCAAGAAAAATGCAGTATCACTGTTTGTTCATTCCTCTTAGTGAATACAGTAGTCCCCCTCTTGAAAGGCCCCCCTGACCAGCAGCCACCCGCTCCTTACGGCCAGAATCCGACGGCACCGACAAATTTGTGTTCAAAGTACCCCTCACGAAAGGCCACCCTGCTAACGCGAGCAGTGGCCAGCATATTAGTGCAAAAATATAAAATTTACCCCCTCCCCACAAGCGGCCGCATTTTATTTTGTAATATGTATCCAGAACCAATTTTATTCATAACGTGTGTTAAGTAATCCGATTTCTGTTTCCCGATGTCAGGTTTTCGTTACTGAAAGAAGTGTTGACTAAAGTACATGCACCACTAAGGTTAATATTATATCATTTGCGCCTCACGAGAAGCCACATTTATTCCATAAAGCCGAGAAAGACTCAAATTTTAATCCATACAAAAAGGTAAGTACACGTAATCCGATTAGCCTTGCTGCTGTGTTATCATGAGATGTCTGGTTTAGTCACTCTGATAATTGTTAAGATTACAATTATTGAACAGTAGTAACAGCTGAGAAGTGGCGGTATTGATGTACAATACACAAGTCAGTGGGAAAATGGTTTGACAGCCTTTATGGCTTCCCTTAGTAAGATGTTGAGCTTGTTCATTTTCATAATTAGTGGCTGTTACTACTGACAATAATTGTCAAGATTACAAATCCTAATGGCCGCGAGGTGCTATTGTTCAGATCAAATCTGTGTACATATCAAAGCCGTTTTGGCTTCTCTCCCTTAGTGTAAAGAAATGTAAACACGAATAGGGTACCAGACTGCGACTAATGAATCACGTGACAAGATCGCTGCCTTTAAAAAAACACATGGCATTTTGTTTAAATGCAGAAAAGTTGTTTTATCAGTCTTGTAGTTGGCAACACTGATTACAACCGGACGTAATTGTCAAGATCATAACAGGGTCAGCAAAATCTAAAAATAGATTTTTGCAGACACACACACAAAGAAATTAGCCTTGAACAAAACAGGATACCAGACAAAGACCGAAAAATCATGTGACAACACATTCCTTTATGAAGAAGGCATTTCGTCCGCTCTGCTAAGGTTTCGTCTGCATAATTAAATCGCATACAGTTAGCAACATCCGAATAAATCATTACAAAACATTAACATGTCATCACATAAATGGAGATGATTTTTTCAGAAAAAGGTCGGTTATTCTGCTCAACATCGGGTGAAGTGGGGAGGGGGAACTTGCCGAACGATTTTAGGTAGAAAAGACTCGAATAAAACAATTTTATGTTGAAAAGACTCGCATAAACAAATTCGTAACCGATAAGGAGGTTATTCAGCAGCAGTGGGAAAATGGAGCAAATGGAAAGAGAATTATGTATCTACCAAGATTTAAATGATGTTTTTGAATGGTTTTGCAATGTGCAGGTCAACAACACCTGCTCGCATATCACGCTTACGCAAGAATAAAAACTATTAATGCATATTCAGTTGAAATAAGTCTATTATTATAATAAGAAGAACCTTTTAATAATTAATGTTACTTTTAAACGAAGATATAAATGCTTTGAAGAATGTAGCTTTCTTACTGCGTATATTACATATACTTCTCTCAAAAAATTTATTCCCTCTCTGGAAAGGCCACCCGTCTTATAAGGCCACTTTCCCGGTGCAGAAGGGGTGGCCGTATAAGAGGGGGACTACTGTACCTAAAATTAGATTTTTAAAAAATATTCCTTGCAAAATATAATCTTAAAAATTTAAGACAAAAAAATTAAAAAATTTAAAATCTTTTAAACAAAGAATACTATCTTTGTTCTCTTACAGTGAAAAGAAAAAAGCAGCCCAATTATCAGCTTAACACAATTCAAACTACTCCATAATCTTTAAGATGTCTACCAATAATCAATAATGTTTTCAAGTTTTGCTTAGGTTGCCATCAATACTCGCTAACAAGTCCAGTCCAGCTGCAAAAATCAAGGATCCTGATCTCCCATTGCATAATGTGCTGGAAGATCAGGGTCTATGTTTTTTATTGTACTGAATATTCCTAAAACAAACTGCACAGACCCAGATCTGTCAGTACATTCTAGATTGGTATATCTGGATCTGTGCAGTTTGCAGTTGGACTTGACCTGTAAGTGACTACATACAGTAATTACTTTTACTTTTCCTCAATATTCTATATTCACAATGGTTAAAGACCTGAATCGATTTTTGTTTACAAAATAAACTTTTCAAGCCAGCTCAATGTATGGGTATAATTCAGAAAAATGTCTTTCAAGTACATCAAAATTATTATTTTTCCTCATTTGATGCCAGTTTACAGTGAAAATTGTAAAAAAAATTCTAAAAATTAATACGTCATAATATTAACGATATAAAATTTACTTTCGTAATCAAAGAATACTTTGATACTGTTAAATATCCTCGTTTAATGCATTGCCTTTTTTTCTTTATACAGTGGTTCATTGAAGACAAAAAAAAAAAATCTCCCTGCACCATGCAAAGCATTTGTACTACTTATACCCTATTATAAGTTGAGTTCAACTGCAAGCAACATTGACCTTGATCTGTTGTTGCATCTGCATTATACATCAGCAGATCTGGGTCTGTGCAGTTTGTAGCTGGACTCTGCTTACAGGCGATTATATATGGTACTACATGTATTACTATGCCCCACCCAATTATTAATTTCACAATAATGTTGACATCCATACAAATTTGCCATTTTCTTTATCCCACTAAATAGGTGGTAATGGAAGAACAAAAATTAATCAAGCTCCAGAACATAAGAGGTAACTAAGCAAAATCAATGTAACACTGATATCACTATTAGTGATTTATGTACACTGTACATGCATGTGTATGACCATCCAATAAACCTCGATAAATATATGTACAAATGGAACATACATACTACATGTATCTGATGTGTACAAACATACTTAAGCACAACACCTGAAAATATTTCCGCAAAAGCAACACTGAAAGTCTTCCATTTAAAGAAACAATGTACTTGTATATTTTTATCAAAATGAAATGAAAAGCAAACAAGCTGCCAATGTACATGATTTTACATGTCATATGAATTAATTGCAATTCCATTACTCTATACACTTTTTCAAATTTTTTGCCCATATGAAAAAAAAATGTCAACCTGTATATTACAATCAATTTACACTGTCCAGTCTGCACAGAGGAAAAACACAACCTTCTCACGGGCATTAAAAAGCATCTGAATACTATAGTCTGTTTCAGAGACTGAATGCTATAGTCTGTTTGATATGTGTGAAATACAGCATACTTAAGGCTGTACTCCTCTTTTCAGTCAAAATTACCCCCAATGCCGACAGTACTACCATGTCCCCATATAGCTGTAATTCAGCAGCAACAGCCAATATATACATACATATGAACTCTTCAGATAATTTTTAATAAAGGCATTTGTAGCCAAGAGTTGTGATCAGTCTTGACTTTTAAGAATTCTGCCAACGCTGAAATTCCCAACAGTTACTAAATGGATAGCAAAGGTTACTGAAAGCTGTACATTTTACATCTGACAAATGCTGCCTATGCCAATTGGAATAGATAGTACCTCCAGCTTTAGCTCAACTGAGATGAAATTTTCATCGACTTGATGATCATAAACAAAGAATGATCCGTTCATTTCTTCACTTCGCTGTCATGGCAGAGTTATGTCATCAAAGTAATTATTTATCATATCAGACATAATTATAAAAAAAACCCCATGATATATTCAAGAAAAGTCCTTCATCCATTTAAAAAGAAGGAGATATTTTCCAAATATGGGGGATTTAATAAAGCAAACAAAAGCAGGTTTCATGACTATTGTTTGCAATTTTAGCACAATTGGCTGAACTTCTAGCATAAGCATTAACAACTTGCATAATTCGTGCAATCGTACATCCTAAACTGGACCCTGATGAAACTGTTTCTTAAGAACTCCAAAAGTAGATAAAGATTGGGAATAGCGTTCTAGATAAAAGAACAATACCAACCCTTGTCAAAAAAAAACAAAAAGATAAATCTGACCAATCAAATTAAACTTTCCATACCTAAACAAATATTCAACTTGCAAAGTTAAAGTCCACTAGCAGAGATATGTGACACTGTGGTGGGCCACATTCTCTACAAACCATTCCGCAGGGTCTTAAATGGACGATTTCTGCTGCAAAAAAGGCAGTGGCTCTAACTCTAAATGATGACTTGGAATGAATCCAATTAGTTCAAAACCTTCTCAATATAATGTTGTAAGACAAGTTCATTTGAAATGCAATATGTGCCACGGAAAGCAAAGTTATGAGGAGTTGCAATCAGGGACCATCATTCTTCTCAACAATGAAATTCATTCATGGTTTCATCAGCATAAAGCTGCATGTCAAATTATGTCTAAATCCAACAAAGTCAGGTGGATGGGCAATCAGGAGTCCTAACTCCTTCAAATGATATTGTGAAATGCTGGAAGTCAGGCTCACTCACTATCTTAAACCACATGCACAATTTAGTTGAAATACAAAAAAACAACTTTGGTGAAGCTGTCTTGCAATCCCACCACGAGTCATGTGGACAACAAATCAGGGACCATAACTTTTGTAAGCAAGACTAAACTGATAAAAGGCACATGCAAGTCTAAGATACAATGTTCATACCAAATTGTATAAGAATACTTTGAATGGTTCGTAAGCAATGCTGCTTTCAAGCAAAATCCCATGTGAAGTTGTGGCATTATCTGTCGTGGGCCAAAACTCTATTTAAAACAAAGTTAACAGGACACAACCCATTAGAAGCACATCTATGGCTATGAGATAATGTACAAACCAAACTTGATCAGAAATATGTTGAATGGTTCCCAAGCTATGCTAGGTCCAATGGTCTGCTTAAGTGAAGATTAACATTGATGGAAGAAAGAACAAAATTTGACCTGAAAAGACAAAACTTTTACAAGGCATATCCACGTGCAATAGGCAATTAACCTACAAAATGGCATCCAATTATGTGTAAGGGGTTCCCAAGTTACACAGGTTACATGCAGCATCCCATGTGAAGGTATAATCTTAACTGTCAAAAGCTATAACTTTGTCAAACATTGTGATGGTGTAAGAAAAACATAAAAGTCACATCAAGGTCCATGAGGCAATGTACACACCAAATTGCATTAGTACATGTTGAATGTTTGCTGCGTTATGTTAGATACAAAAATTTGTTGAAGCGGATTTGAAATATTAATGGCAAAGATACAAAAACTCCATCAAAACTGGACCTGAACAGAAGAAAACTTTGAAAAGACATGTACATATACCATATATATGCACCTATAAGTTGCATCCAACTGCAAACATCGTAGATTCCCATCTGCCGCAGCATAAACTGCCATCAGATTAAAGTCTATATTGTTTATTCTTCTGATTACTTCCAACTATATCAACTCAGACCTGCCAGCACATTATGTGGCAGCAGTTCTGGGTCTATGCAGTTTGCAGTTGGACTTGACTTACAAGCAAGTATATATGATGGTAACATGCAAAAATTCACCAACCATATGGCATCCAATTATGTGAAAGTTATGTTACCTATAAGAAGTGTGAAAGGACAAAGAGATGGACTGACAAACAAATGGAAAAATTATTACTTTTGGGCTCCCACATCTTAAAGCAGGGCCCTAAAAAGAAAACATGAACATGTTGGCTGTCTAAATGAATAAATACAGATGAAGCTACATTTTTTGGTGACATTTCTCTCTTTCTCTTTTCTCTCATATGCAAACACACTCTCAATGTGTAAATATTTTCTTTTCTCATACAACCATATTTGAACATAATTATACAAGATCTGGTTTTTTGTAGTATTTTATGAAGTATCCATTTTGGAGTGCATCTCCATGATTACTATAAAAATTCAGCCTTATACTTAAAAAAAAGACAAGACATTGTGATGAATGTAGGAAAGATTAATTCCTTGCTGATAACAAAAGAATGAAAAATATGGGCATGATCTTGCTCACCTGGCTTACATAACAATTGACAATTTAACAAAGCAGGTTTTGAAGTACAGTAACAGCACATTCTATATAAATTATCTCCCTTTCTATCATGCTGATTCTGCCCATGCTCCTATACCCTGGATAAAAATTCTTTCCAAAAATAAAGGCATAACAAATATGCACCATCTCTTAACCAGAGTCATCCAGATCTTGATGATGATCGACCCAACAGATCAACAATATGGCTTGAAGAGTGCTAACTAGGTCAGCCAATTTGATGCAAGATCACCTCATTAATATCCATGGATCCCACGCACTTTCAAAACTGCTCAAGATTTTTATGACGAAAGGCCATATTCAAATTTTGATCAATTTCAGATGAGAATTTAGATTTACACAGTGGCAATACACCAAGCCAATCACAAGCAAGATCACCTCATAAACATGCATTGATTTTTGGCTCATTACTGACAGTTCAGGATCTTGGTGGTATAAGCATACATTTCAAGTTGGATCAAAACTGGATAACATAATATGCTTTCAAGAGTGGTATCAAGCTCAGGCAATCAAATCCAAGATAAAATCATTACTATGTGCAGCTCTCACTCGTGACTGAAGCCATCCAAGATCCTGATGATACAAGGCCCTATCTCAATTCGGATCAAATGGGGGGATCAGAAATATGGTCTCCATACAGGTAACGAGCTCTGCTAATCAGATGTGTGATTAAATCATTAATATGCATGTATCTTGCTCGCTAATGAACTTGTACATCATCTTGATGATATAAATGTATTTTTCAACTCTGATCAAAATGGCATCAGAAATTTGGTCTCCCGAGTGGCAACAAGCTCAGATGATCAGAATCATCATCACCTTGTCTCATTATTATGCAGTGATCTCACTCACTATTGAATGCACAAATATTTGGATCAAATAAACCCCTATTTCAAATGTGCTCAAAATCAGATGAGAAGCTTCCACAGACATAACAAACTCAGTCAATCTGACTCACTTCATTCGCACAAATGGATCTTGCTCATTATCAAACTCATCCAAGATCTTTATGACATAAGCATATATGCTGGGTATTTGAAACATTTCAAACATTTTCTTATAACATCTTCACTTTTTCTTTGAACCTATCAATAAGTTTAATGCCAACTGATAGACAAAATAACTTTCTACAAAATGATACAAAGATATGTGTGTGATGTAACAAAGGTAAATGACAATGGCATAAACATTTCTCCAGAGAACAATTCTGTTACTGAGCAAAAAGCATACTGTAAAATCTGGACACTCTTAGGGTCCTCTCTCTCTGACTTGGACAAAGTTTACTGATGTAATTCTGTCATATCCTACAAGTCAAAAGCTGTGAAAATAGTATAAAAATTCTTCCATGTCCAGATTTTTTTAACACTACATCTCATACAATTAAAAACTTGTATTTCCAAAGATCATTTATTGTAACAGCAAGCATTTATCCTTACATTATCACTGTTTAAAATTTATACAAGAGAAAAGATTCTGACATTCACCTGCACTCTGCTCCAAAAAGACAACGACAAGGATCTAGGACTGCGCATCAAACACACAATCAAAGCACTGCTGTAAAACATGTGACCTTCACCCCAAGATGAAACGATTCAGCAAGCACATCACAGAATGAATTGTCTTAGTTTTATAATGATTTGTCCAAAATCCATCAAGAACCTTAGGAAATTTAACCAAACTGTAATGCAAATTTTCTAAGAAAGTATATCATAGACCAAATTATCTTAGCTTCATAATCATTAATACCATGTATGATGTGATCCTATCAAGAGGTACTGGAAATATTAGCAAATGAAAAAACTTTTTATCAAAACTTGAGTGCAAATTTTATACAACTTACCTTGCCCACAAGGTAAAAGGGGCAAGTGAGCATGTCAAAGAAATGGTGTTAGCTTCATAATCGTTCATGAGAATTGTGAATAGAAATACGGGATTTAGGAAAACTGTGAAAACCACCTTTAACCAAATCTTAACAAACTGTAAATGCTGCTGACATGTTGCTTGCCACTAATGTGGCTTTGGTAATAAATTACTTGCAATTTCAGTTTTATGTGAAGGTGAAAATTTACAAATGAAACTAGAACATCATGGCTTACATTTGCAACATGTATGAATGAAATTACAAAATATCCAAGAATTTAAAATATTAGTACAAGTAGTATCAAAATATAAATTATTTGCAATAATGACCATTTATTGTATTATCTGAAAATATTAAAATATTTTCGTAAGTACTTTTCATAATATTTAACAAATTATGAAGTCTGAATCCACAAAACAAGCACCCAGTTTTAGGTTCACCCTTCCAACATTTTTGGCAGTCAATGTATGTCACGTAAGTAGATGAACTAATAGAGGCAAAATTCTACTTCCTTTTTAATGTACAGATTGTTATCCTACATGCCATCCTGCCATCACTAGAAATAACCTCACCAGAACATAACACCATGTATCAGTAATCATATTAGAAGGCATTTCGGGTGAACATGTCACCCTCGTCAATGTAATTTTACTGCGACAAATGAAGCTGATTTTGCCTTGCCACAAATTGGTTCCCCCCCCCCCATTTCCCCAATTCAGGACATCAGTATTCTGCCTAAAACAGTGAATAATGTGTTGCTTTTAGTTTTATAATTTACATCTAAAGGCATACTGCTGAAAAAACATGGTTTGATGATATTACCAGAACCCAACAAGCTTTTTAAAAACCAAAACCTAATAGTGTACAGTAATAGAAAATCTGAGACGAAAAACTATGCTGAGATTAATGATTTCATCTAATATTTTATAGGTAAATGTAATTTGCTGAGTTAATTTCATTTTGTTCTAAGTCATATATTTTCCAGAATAGGCACCTATTTTTTTTTAAGATGAATGATAATGACAAAGTTGTGCTCCAGCTTTCAGATTGAAAGAAGGACATTTTCATATTTTCACAAATTACAATTTTGTGTATTTTAATAACATTTAACTTGCAGAGTCAGTCAAACATGAGCTTTCTTGCAAACTTATTTTGCCATTACAACATCTGACTTTTAACTCCTTTTCTCTATGTTCCCATCACTTCACCCTACTTCGATGGGGGGAGAGGTCACTTTTCCAAAAATCAGAGTCCTGCTTGATTTTTTCATTATTAGTGTTAAAATATGGATCTTTCTTTATCAATTTGAAATGGTTTTGAAACCAATTCCTTTCTACTTTAAATAATATCATGTAATCACATGCAAATTTGTTTGAATTTGAAGAAGGAAAAGAATAACCCTTTACTCTGTGAAAAGATTCAGGAGATAAAAATTTAAAAATTAAAAATTTAAATTAACAGATCCTCATGCCTGTGTATAAATGATTTCTTTTAAAGATAAATAAAATAATATGTCATAAATATAATAAAATAAATAAATATGACTGAAATTAGGATAGTGGTGTATCTGAGACACAAGTTAAAAACTTTAATACATGTATAGAAAATTGGCTTTATTCAACTCTACTTGTCTGACCAAGTGTTGACATGTTTCATGTGTTATGAATGCAAGTACAAATTCAAATGACAGTATTCTGAGAAGAAAAATGGAGTTATGGCATCAAATTCTGCTGCATCATTTCACAAAACTTTACTCAAATGTGACCTCGAACACTTACATACTTACAAATCCAGAATATTTGTATATCTATGAACATGCACCAAACCTTTGTACATTACATAAAATTTCTTTCATTTCTGTCCATTTCTTTGTATAATTCCATGATCTGGGAATTTAAGCAATAAAAGAATTTACATACATAAATCTTCAAGTCAACACAGAACATGTCCATCAATTTTGCTACAGTGCTTACTGTTCAATGTCAATATGAATCTGTCCTGTCCACAAAGAAAAGATTTTAGGCATCCTTTTTTCTCCTCTTTTTTTTCGCTGATCTGTTACACAGCAGAATGCTAACAATTGACACAACCATGAATTCACACCAAAGCTGTATTCTTTCTCCAAGGATACAATTTAATTTGACATGGATACAATGCAAGATTTACTATACAGTCTCATTTCCTTTCCTTGTAAGAAACTATGTCCCAGCTAAATCACTGTCTCCATAACAAATTATATATAATCACCATATTTTTATTTTGATAATAAGGTCTGGGATCCAGTTTAGTAAATTGTTTTAATAAGTGTAGTGAGCTTTTTACTGGAAGTGGTCCACCTTCTTTAAATAACTCTCCATTCCTTACTACAATGAAAACCTGGACAATACTTTTTTTTTCTGTGAACTTCATCCATTGCAGAGCTAATTCCCAGAAGGGTGCAATGTAACTTTCTTGGGGGTATTTCAATGGTGGTAGCATAGATGTGCTTCACTAGCATTCAAAGTTTTGTTGTGTGATTGCATTTAAGTCCTTCATAAGTCCTTCTAAATTTGCCATTTCAGCTGTCAATTCTTCTGTGCTGAGAGATTTCTGGAAAAGAAAAGCGGAACACATCAACGACCTTTGCTGATTATACTTGTAGACTCCACAAACATTGCAAAGATGTTTAATTGTTCCAATTTTCATTCTGTTTAAATCATTGATCTTAAAGTGACATCTGTTTAAAAATGCATCAAATTTAATGCATTTGCGTAATGTAGATAATTTTATATTGAATGTCTTTGTGTAATGTAGATATTTTTATAAAGAAACATAAAGTATACATTTGTCATCAAGAACTTATTAATACCATTGTCTCCATCAAAGAGAACCATAAATGTGCAGTCTCTTCCCTTTCGTGCCAAATTACATTCAGGAGTGGTGATCACGTGCTAGTAATTAAGTGATGACAGCACACAATGATTGTAAAATAATAAAAACTCAAAATGTGGCTTGTAGCAAACTGCCTGAGTTCTATAATTATGCAATATGGAGGAGTGGAAGTGGCATAAAGCAGAAACAAAATAAGACAGGTAAGTGGATGGTTACAAAACCAGTGATGACTGACATGTCAAATATTTTACTTACTCTCTGATATCAATATAATAGATAAAAGAACATGTTGAGCATAAGATACAATATGATTTCGATACACAATAACATATATTAAACAAAGCGAGTACACATGTGTGTGTGTGTGTGTAATTTGGAATTTTAACACTGCTTTAACAATTTTTCAGTCATATCGCTACAATGTCTATAGTGTGACAGTTTATAGTGATATCTAGCACTGGGGCATCATGCCGCAGACATGTAGCACGATGTCCCACCCAGTCACATTATCCTGACACCAGGCTGACCAGTCCTAACACTAACCTCTTAATTCTGAGCACCTAGCAAGGCAGCTGTTAGTACCATTTTTATAAGTCTTTGGTATGACTCGGCCAGGGTTCAAACCCGCAACCTCCCGCATCTGAGGTGGACACTCTATGAGTCCATGTCATCCACTTCTTTTAGAAATTAATATGAAACTTATTAATACGTAACATAACAGTTTCAAAAACATACGTAGTATTATAAAATACATTACCTTCTTCTTAGGGCTTTGCCAACACAACAATAAATAAACCAATCTGCCATGATGTTCACTTTCTCTTGCTGATATTTTGCTTGTGCATTATTATAAAATCTCAATTGTTCTTTCTTGCCTTATTATTCAAACACCTGGCAAGTTGTTTTCCCATGCTTCTCTTTTCTGATTTTCTTCCAATTTTTTTTAATCAGGTAAGTAGATATGAAATATTAATTCATTCAAATGTAAATATATTGGAATGGTTCAACATCAACATCCTAACTAGAAAATATTGCATGATATATTCTTCCTTACGAATAGGATGGAATCCATAAGATCATGATAAAATATGAAGAGACATAAATTATCAATATGAATTTTAAACAAAAATCGGAAATGATAAACAATTTTCAAGCATATTTCACATTCCCCTATAAAAGAGAGACTAACTCAAATTTATACAACCACACCATTTAATCTTCTGGGGTTTTTTCCACCCCATACTCCATGCATGGGGTGTTGTTTCCTGTACACCCCTGCTGATTTTTTTCACTTCTCCATCAACTTTTTTTTCTCAACGAAACCCCTCATCCTGGTCGCCAACCCCCATGTACCCAACCCAGATAGTGACCTTGGGGATCATAATCCAAATTCATGAAATCTTCTTGCTTAAAATGCATATTAGAGGTCTGGTCAGAAAATATCTGAAAGTGAAAGTTTTGAATGTTTGACCTTTCAACTCCTCTCAGACACCTTATTATGGAATCCAAGAATGACATTCTTCTCATGGATGGATACCATTCCAGAAACAAAACTCAAGTTTTGTGAATTTCCACCATGTAATTTAACAGATGCAGCAACATATGGACTGGTGGACTTATGGTTGGATGGACCAATGACAGATGCAGAGACTTGGGGTGAGGTGCTCACTGCTCTCTTTCAAAAATATTTGGTAATAAATATTACACATGCAATTACCTGAATATCTGGAACCTCCTTCCCTGGATCAAGTGTTACATCAGGGGCTTTATGAGTAATGACTGACATGGGAGTACGAGGTTTGATTGGTCCACTAGATATAGGAGGTGTTGGCTTCTTATATGGACTAGCACTCTGCTGAGGTTTCACTATAAATGACAGATTCAAAAACATTATGGTACGTTTGCAATGAAATTATTAAAACTAAAGAGACAAACATTTTATTTTAAAATCTGTATTTAAAGATCTTACAAAAAGTTCATAATGCACATCTTACTACAAGGGTACTAGAAGATTAATTTAGGTACTTTGGTTGAATTAAATTTCAATTAAAAAAACAAATCCTCAAAAGTAGATTATTCAATGATATAGATCAATGGTCTAAATAATGCAGGCCAGTTACTGGATGCAGTCCCACAATGACCTACAACACACAGAAAAACTTGTGAATGAAATTCCACGAAGACTTGCATAATATAGACTAGCTCACACAATGACAAAGTCCCTAATGACAATTACCTAATGTAGACCAGCCTGTAAACCAAGTCTCATAATGACCTACATAATGTATGTATCCTTGTGGACCATGTCTCACAATGACCTACATAATGTAGGCATGCTAGTGGACCAAGTCCCACAGTGACCTACATAATGTAGGAATGCTTGTGGACCAAGTCCCACAATGACCTACATAATATAGGCATGCCTGTGGACTAAGTCCCACAATGATCTACATGATGTAGGCAAACTTGGTGACAAAGACCCACATGATGTAAGCCATCTTGTGGATCAAGTTCCACAAAACTGGATTATACCCACATGATGTAAGCCATCTTGTGGATCAAGTTCCACAAAACTGGATTATAATCTGCCAAGTATAATGATACAATGCACTAACCTAAGACAGATAATATTGTTTAGCTTTCCTCAAATTTGGTACTTACATTACTGTTAGCTGATTAAAAACATTGAAGATTATTTACAAAAATTTATAACATGTACAAGATTTTATGCATGGGAATATGCAACAACTAAGGCGGAGAGCAAAAGTTTGAACAATTACTTGTGCTGAAATAACTGGACATAAGGAACATATTCATTGTGAAAACAGACACAGTGACCTTGTTATGATGCATCCCAAACTGTATCAGACTTGCAAGAAGAATTCCTTGGGATTCTGTGTCTCATCTGCTTCAATGTAACAATAATCCACAAACCTTGCAATGTCACTAAAGCAAGAAAAGTAGGTCATTGTGTGTATGTTTACCATTATTGAGAAGTATCATTCAAGACCAATGCACACAAGTTTCAGGACTGCATTCAACAGAGTCAGAGAAACTCGCCCAATACAAAAACTTTGATAAACAATGGAGCATGAAAAGTGACTGTGACCTCCTTTTGCCTGTGTTCAGCAGTACCCTCCACAATGAATACATGCATTAAGTTTCATGATTATACATTCAACAGTGTCAGAGAAACTGAGCTAAATACCAAAAAAACTTTTGTCAACATCTCTGTCAAAAACACAATAATGACAATTCTATTGGAAAAGTGATACCAATGTACTGAAGACAAAAATACAGAATCATAAAATCTGATCAAATATTTCAGTAGAAATGATTGTACCTGATTTCATTTTTATGGACAGTCTTGTCAATCTGCTTTCCATTTGGCCGACTTGACAAGTATTATGAAATGTTCTGCTTTTACAATGGAGATATGATAGAAACAACCACAAAATACTAAATGTGCCGTGGTTGCTGTAAAACTATCAAAATCTGTACTGAGTATTAAATTTCAGCAAGCATTCAATTTTAGTGAGCATTAAGTTTCAGCAAGCATTAAACTTTAGCAAGCACACTCATTCTTGCTACAATTTTATGCTCACTGTGACTATTTATTATATCATGTGTGGATCAATAACACACCATGTTGGACTAAAGTGATCACATCCAATTTTCGTCTGTTTCCATAACTTTCAAAGCTTTTGCATTTGTGGGGTAAAATCACCACAAAAATTATATATTACATGAAATCTATACATCTTTTATCAGTCACTTGCTAAAATTTGTTACTGTTAACATGGAGAAATGAAAGATTCGCTAAAAATTAATTATGGTCAATTATGGTGACTTCAAATACTAGCAAAAGCCTTAAAATATTGCACGTTCCTCTTTTTTTGGTAAAAACTCCCCAACAATATACTTACTGAGCACAAATTTCTCAATCTTGGCATGCCTCCAGAAGGGAAGCAGTTGCTAAAAACCTCAAAGAAAATTTTATTAAAACATAGTTGCTATGCATGTCTGATGCATATCCACCATACAACTTTATTAGTTTAATCAGACTTGTTCAAAAGGTAAAATTTCTTAAATATTCTGAATCATGTGGAAGGTACCTGGCAACACCAAAAATGCAAAAACTGCCCCAAAAAGTCAATTATATTTGAAGAAGTTCATAACCACCTCACCTGTAATTTTTCTTCAAGCAAATTCTTTATACACTGCTCACCTTTAGTAATTTGCAAATTTGCAGATTACACAATAGATGTAGATCCATATTTTCAAATAAAAAATACTAACAAAAAATAGGCCCCTATTTACTGACAATCATGACAAACACTGGTAAATGAAACTTTGATATATCACTAGACTTATTATCAAAAATAGTGGTTTGTACTGGGAAATTTAAATCATCATCACGAAACTGTTAATAAGTCACATAATGTGTTGAATTTTATATAAAAAAAACCCCAGTACACTGTAAATAATAATACATGATGAAATATTGATGAATTAAATATTAGTAATGCCTACTGGTGGCAATACTGTAAGAAATAAATCCATTTAAATAAGTCTTGTCAAGTGAAATTTGATTTGTAGTTTTATCTTTATTCCAGTTTCGGTGTCATTTCCAAATTAACACACACTAAATGCTGTTTTCAAAGATAAAATTGGCTATTTATTGGGTTTTCATTTAGCAATTTTGTTTGAGATTTGTAGATGTTAGGCAGAAAGAAGCCAACATTTTGCCTTTTTCACAATAAAAAATGGGATCCACACCTGCCTCCATACTATAAGTGATTTAACTGTGTAATTACTTTCTCTGTAGGAAAGGATTAATATTCAGGATTTACACAGAATTCACCATTTTTCATGGATGCCATGATTACTACAAACCTTGGAGTTAAAAACCCAGCAGATAATGGGCTTTCTGTGAATTTAAATATTGATAAAAATATTGTGAAAAACAACAAAAATTAATACCCACATAAATAAATTAAATTCTGAAACACTTATTTAAGTAAACTGTCTTAACTATTGTATCTATAAATATCAGATGTTTTTGATAATAAAGCTAAACTGATTTTATTTAGTGTATAAATTTAAATATTAAATTAGCTGAAAAGAATAATTTATTCTAAAAAGCTAGCAATAAGCAAAAACACCAGCTAGCACAATGAATAAGCAGATGAAGGAACTGAAACAGAAAAGTAAAACAGTTTGCACAGAATTGTTGGAAATAGGAAGAAACATACTGTAAATGGCAATTTACTGCAAACAAGCAATGCATTATACAATCAGAATATCAAAATGCTGGCTGTTGGCTGAGATTCATTCACTCAGTGAAGACCCGATGTAGTTCATTTTAAACAATAACTGACTGCTGTCTTTGAAAGGACTAACTTCAATTTCTGTTTCTGTTCTTACAAAACAAAATTAAGTACAAGATTTTATTACAATTATTTCCACTCTTCTAAATATGTAGGAATGCAAACTAAAAGTGACTTTCTAAATACTGGGAATCAGTCATGAGCATGTTTTCAAAGTTGCTACATACTGTATATACTCGCTTACAAGCTCACTTGAGTCAAATTGCAAATAACAAAGATTCTGATCTGCCCTGGCATAAAGCACCTGCTGATCTGGGTCCATGTTGTTTGTTCTACTGATCACTCCTAACAAACTACACAGATCCAGATCTACTCGCGCATTATGCAACATCAGATCTGGGTCTGTGCAGTTTGCAGTTGGACTCGACTTATAAGCGAGAATATATGGTAGTTCATGTACAGCGGAGGCGACAGTCCAATGTTTGCCAGTGTTGTGATATTATGATTGGGTCCGGCTATGCTCTTTCACAGTAAACTGCCACTCACTGTATATAATTCTCAAGCATTACTGAAAAAAGCAAAACTTAAAAATCTACAAATTATCACAACAGCAAATGTTTATTAAATCAACAATGTCTGTAGAACTGGACAGGATAATACAAGGCTACAACTGTGATAAAGTGGAATGTAATAAGAGTGTGAGAATGTAAAGTTCCTACTTTAACTCCACACACAATGATGAATCCATTCACTAGTCTTAACAATTCTGACATTTTCCACTATAAAGATAACGATACTAAAAGAATATCACAATATGGGTTGTCTAGGTTTCTTATTGCAAGAACAATTTAAATTAAATATTTTTTATTGTACAGACCAATTTATTTGAAGTTCATTTGTTCAAAATTATATCATTATCTATTACGTCCATTTACAAAGTACGTATTTCTGATACAACAAAAATTATTTAGTCTTTGCAAATACCTTTACATTTTTAAAAAAATTTGAAAATTTAGACTCCTTCTGTGCAAACAAGAAACTGAAAACCCTCAAATTCTGATGACAATCATAATCCATTATAAATAACAATGGGCACAATACAGACTAGTTTAATTCTGTTGACATCACGCCAAGAGCATATGTGAAGTCCCACCACCACCAAATCATCTAAACAACTACCACTCCCAAACCAAGCACACTAAAAACTAAAATGACATGATTACCAATGTGTTTTGGGGTATCTGGACATCTGGATGAAGGGGGTGTCGGAACAGAAAAGCTTCGCAGTGGGTTGCGTCTAGTTAAGCTATTGCAGGCATCAGATGACATGAGAGGGCTGGCAATACCCATAACTTGGGCTTTTTCAGGGGAATAGGGAGGGCTTTGTGCCTCGCGGTCCCTAAAGCCAACTTTCTCAGGGGTAAACATAGGATTGTGGGGTATCTCTTGTGGTCTTAAATCTGGAATTGTAGAAAACAGGTAAAAGTCAAATGCTACTGTGCCAGTGGGTTAGTAAGCCAAGTAAAGACAAGGGACTGCAGGAGGTTAGTATAACAGGTAGTGTTATGGTAGGTAATACTAAGTAACATGATCATGCTTCAGTGATAACTAAGTGGTGGTTAGCTTGATTGGTATATTGGTTAGTGAGTTAGATAGGTTGCATATGGTAAAAGGAATTATTTTATGTCTAAAAAAAACTCTAATATTTACAAAATGATTGGGAATTAAAAAAATATAAACATTGCTCAAACATCTCAAGTTTGATACGAAAAGAGAGGCAAACAAGTTTTGCAGGGGCAAAAGAAAAGTTTCTATTGTTTGGCTGAAATATCAATTAATAGAGTAACACTGATAGCTCACTATCTTGAATTTCCATGCTTAACTTGAAACATCAACATGCACCTTTACAACTCCACCCCATGCCTCCTCCCAGCTGCCAAACAGTAACCTAAACACCGCAGCACAAAATCTGCTACATACAATACATGTGTTCCTGCTACAACAACATCAAGTACAATAACAACAGTTCAAAACTGAAATCCAAACACTGGTTCAACCAATGCCACCACTACAACCTGAAAAGTGACAACTATATGTAACCATGCTATCGTCTGAAATTTCGGTTTAATGTGTGACCCCTCTACAAGGGATCCCAAGGTAAGAAACAAAGATTTATACCTCCCCCCTTACATATGATTACTATATGGGCCACTTATGTATGAAGCACATAAAAGTAACAAGAATCTGAATCCCATTTTCAATAGACATTTCTCCTTGACAAGTCACACATAATGAGGATCAAAATCATTGACTGAACTATAAGCAAGATAATGAGTTACCCAAGAACCCAAGAAAAAAGTTAATGGCATGCCATCCCTGCTGGACACTAAGACAATAGGGGTGGTGGGGAGTATGTGTGTGGGGGTGGGGGTTAGTGGGTGGATGGGAGTAATGGATCTGTTTAAAGGTTGAATACTTGTTTTACAATTACATTAGGAATAAATGTCAATAAAGAGCTTTTTCTAATGAACTTGTTCACTTCTTTGTATAAATGACTTTCATTTTCAAGATACCCAACCTAAGAATGATCAATAACAACATTACTCCAAGAGTTTTCAACAACTAACATGTGTGCATGAAAACTTTACTATGTCAATGCTTTTGTTACTGTTGACAACAAAACATGATTTCTTTTGATTAAAAAGCTGTGGATATTTATTAAACAATCACAGAAATGTTTGCAGATATAGCTGTGATGGTAGACTGACATTTTTCATGTTTGAATACAAAAGAGAATATTAAATTTATGATTGTTACACTGAAACTGAATTAAAACACAAGTAAAACACATATTTCACATAATAAAAATTTATTTAATTGTTATTTATTTCTTAAATTCAGGCACCAGTAAGCACTGGTAACATTTTGATAGATTTATTATCTGATATTGTTATTTGCAATGTGCTGAGAATGTTGTTTGGAAAGAGTACAACTTCTTATTAAAGCTGAGAATTTCATGATGTTGATTCAAATTTCCACACTCTAACAGCTGTTTTGAATAATAAAATGAACAATATATCAGGGTTTCATTTACCAACTCCAATCACAATTTTCTTCATGTTCAACAAGAAGGGCACAATTTTTTTGCCATTTTCTAGTTTTAGAAAAAATGGGATCCATTTATCAAGGAAGATGTAAACTGGAAAAATCTTAAGGTGTTTATCATTGCTAATGGCTGAAGGGCAACTAATTATCTGAACCATGCTAATGTTTCTGAAAATATTAATTCTGGAAAACTTTAACTGAGCAAGCCACATTTAGTATTTTCTAACAAGAATCCCACAAAGTGTGTAGTCTCATACATGACATCACACCCAACTACTGACTTAAAAAAACAAATTTAGCTTAGATAGGCTTCCTAGCTGAAAAAATGAATTTATCTTGGGAAGTATTAGTCAACACACCAACCATAAATACTCTTTGTATCTGCTATGACTCGGTTGGGGTTCGAACCTGCAACCTCCATGTCTGAGTCAGACACTCTAACCACTGAAGCCACCAGAGCGGTTATTCTGGGTTTGATAAAACTACCCTTCACATTTAACATATGCACAACCTAGCGCAGCAAGAAATAAAAAGGTCAAGTCCTTTAACCTTGAAATTCTTATCAGAGTACTGGTTTAATGGTACAACTATGAAGTCTTGTCAATATCTACCTGTACAAGTTACTATTTTCACATAAGCTTGGTGAAGTACAAACTGCCAGCATTGACCTCTGACTTGATGCTGATGTCCGTTAGGCCTTAATTTCAAAACTCCTTCACTTGTGCAAGTATACTGGTATTCAGATCTGCACTATTTCCATTCAGATTCTGGTTTGGTTTTGTGGGTTTAACATCATTTTCTTCGCATGATAGGCTATACATTGCAGTCAGTAGATTTTGGTGATAGAAAACTCCAAGAAGAACCACCGACCCACAAAAAGCTACTGGCTAGCACATATCCGCATTGGTCGAGCTGAGACTAAAATTCATGTGGACTGAGGCGAGTGTGTAAAGGTGAATGCCTTAAGACCACTCAATAACCACAACATCTTTTCATTTTGGACCAATTACATATTAAATAAGTGTTTTAGTGAAAATCCATGCCAGCATTTATTCTAGAGGAAAAGTGATCACAGTATTTTTTAGATGGCCAATACTGTGCCATGTTGGAGATAAGGTCAGTACCACTTTCATTCAAACCAGATACAAGCTGCTATAGTGTTTTAAGTGAAAACCCCATTTTGCTACTACCTTCCATTCAGGAAATTTAATGTTGGAGATCTGACTGGCATGATTTTCATTCAGGAGCAACTACAGATGGCACGAAAGTCTTCTAGCAAATATTCTATGTTGATATGACCAGCTGTTCATCAGAAGTATGGTGGCCATGCTAGATGACAGATCAGTACCATTTTCATTATGACCATGTGGACATCATAAGGAGTACTTTAGTGAAAACTCGTGTCAATACAACCATCCATACAGAGGAGCTGTTGTAAGATTTTCAATATGGTGGCCATATCAGATGTCCGAGTGGCACCATTTTCATTTAAGACCAACCAGACATCACAAGCTGTCTTTTAGTGAAAACCCAATGTCGATAAGACCATCCATTCCAGAGGAGAAGCAAGAACATTTTTTCAAAAACTGGCCATAATGGTGGCAATACTGAATGTATGAAGGGCACCATTTTCATTTTGGACTAACTAGACCATTAGATAACTATGTTATGTCACATTCCGTAATTACTGTCCCATTAGATAACTATATTATGTCACATTCCGTAACTATTGTCCCAGTAGTTTATGAGAAGCATTAGTCAGTAATCAACATGCACCAAGCGGATGACATGTCATCACTTCACTTTACAACCAGTAGAACTATTTATTGATATTTGTAAATATGCATATAATATAATCAGCAACCTCCATCTTTTCCTTTCTCCATACATCGTGTTTGTACACAAATGTTTGGGTTTTTTAATCATACCACTCCAAAATTTCCTGCTTGTAAAGTAGATCACAGCATGGTTCCATAACTTACCACTATCATATCTGTATAAAAGAATAAATTTAGCAAAAAACTACAAACAAATAACAGGAACAGCAAACTTTAACACAGAATTTCAATGTTGACATTACCACCAACAGAAGCTTGGTACCAGTCTTTCAATTTTTTTTAGGCTGGCAAGAGAACAAAAAGAACGGTTAAAAAAAAAACTTTAATTGCTTGTTGCTGAATCAGTATACAAACAGATGTATATATCGTTCTGACCAAATGCTGAGGTGCTTGGCAGAGCAAAATTGCAACTTCACTGTTCAAACTATGTCAACAATACCAGCAAATGTGTAAAAGAATTTTTTTAAATGAACAGTTCCAAGTATTGCAATATATTATTAAATAGGAAATATTTCTTCAAATGTTCATGTATTAAGAGAAGTTTACAATGGTAGTGTTTTAACAAATTCCTTATTGGATACCTGTTTCAGGCCAACATTATAATGTCTAGCCAGCAAAATGTACATTCTGTTATCTTTTTTACTAGTTTCTTGGGGCACTGTAGCAATAAACTAGGCTATCCTGAGGGAAAAAAACAGGACAAAACAACCAAGGCATCTTAAAATAAAACATGAAGTGACTTGTCACTGGACCCGTCAAAAAAGAAATTGTAGGCTTCCTAACCATGAGACATATTTCATCAATTCCTTTTTAAAAAGTTGAATACTGAAACCATCTAAGATATATTTTTAAAAATTCAACATCCAAAAGAATTAGTTTTTAAAGAATAAAATTCTTCTGTGCTCGAGTTGACATGTTGATAAGCCAAAAAATGTACAAAAATAAGTTCGACAGTGAACCTACATCATAGAAAAAAGATCACAGACTTCATCTCAGCTACTGACAAGATATACCTGTATGCTAAGTTTGATTAAAAGCCTTACTATACGTTTTAACTGCTGCATTCAAGGGCCATTATAGCTCAAAATCAATTAAGTTATGAGCACATAAATCTCATATGAAAATAAATCAGAAAGTGTCATTTAAGTCCATCTTATGCCAGCCCAGTACTTAACAGTCCTGTAAGTGGATAACTGCAATATTTGTAATAAAACAATTTTTCTTATTTCAACGTGATCTTGAAATTTGCCATTTTGACCCAAATCAATAGGTGCCTTATCCTAAATGCAAGCCCTCCAAAATGTCTGTGATGCAGAACTGATGTTACTGTGCAGAAACCATTTTTCTTCTTTCATTCAGTGCTCTTGCCCTTTGACATTTTGATCCCCAAATCAATAGCATTCTTCCTTAACTGAGTTTGTTGATGAATATCATACAGAGCTTTTGAGGGGCCCCAAGTGGCCGAGTGGTCTAAAGCACTCACTGTTACGGATCATTGCCATCTCACCTCTGTCTGTGTGGGTTCAAGTCTTGGGTTTGGCCAATGTTGGTATGTGAGAAAGCTTGCCAGTAGCTTCTCGTGGGTCGGTGGTTCTTTCCGGTGTTTTTCCCTGGTTCTTCCTCCACCATTTATACTAGCCACCATGTATAGCCTATCTTGTGCTGAAAAATGGTGTTAAACCCTACAACAACAACAACAACAACAACATCAACAACAACAGAGCTTTTGACTACACGATCAATTGGGTTCACTGAGTGCAATTCATCTACAAATTATGGTAATGTGCAATTCATCCACAAATTATAGTAACCATAGAAAGCAGACAACTGCAGTTATAGTAAAGAAACCGTTTTTCTTTCTTTCAATCAGATTGACCTCAACAATTGGAGTCCACAATCGATAGTGTTCTTCCTTACCCCAGGTGCAAGCTATCCAGAAAGTTCTGCAACAGTAGAAGACGGAATAGAATATTGCGCAGATACTATTTTTCCTTTATTCAGACAGTCTCCTAGACCTTCGGAGGCCAATATTTGTAAGGTTCTTTCTTACCTCAACTGCAAGACATCTATAAAGTTTGGGTGGCCAGCTAAAGTTAATATGCAGAAACCAAATTAAATTGGAAACAGACAGATGGACAAAACATCATAATATAAATAAACTTAGCCTATTGGCAGGTGTTTAAACTTTGACCATCATTGAAAGTCCATTACTGTTCATATTGAAGAACCTGTCTTGAAAGATCAAACCCTCTTTCAAAAACATTATGATTGGTCATAGAATTTCACAGCCAATAAATCTGTACCTTGAGAATCTGGATTCTCAAAGAGGTGGTCTTTCAACAGAGGTTTTGCTGTATGTGAAGGTTAAGACGTTTAAATATAAAAGAGTAGAAATAATATGGTTACTACTACTTCAACTGCAATATCAATTCAGCTTCAAAATGTTTCACTGACTGCTCAGTAAATTTAGTCTCAAAATCTAGGATCTTCTGGACATAAAACCACATGTAGTTGACAGATCTTAAATCTGGGCTTTAATTTAACTCAAAATTCACCAAAAGGACTTAAGACTAAAATTTAAGTTAATAATCTAGTGATCTGATTGGCTTAAATTTTAAATCTGACTTAAAATTCACCAATCAAATGTCTTATGTCTACACCTAACTTAAGACTTGTGTTACTTAAATTTGGTCTAGATTGGTTTAAATATAAGCTGGATGTAAAATTGGTCAATCAAGTGTTTTTAGTCAAGACTAAACTTGAATACTGATACTGGTGAAACTGGGACCAGGTTAGTATAATGAACTGTTCCTTAAGAACTTTAACTTAATAATGTAACACTGATAACACAGTTTTCTTTGCATCTCTATGACCTACGGCTGAATACATTCCATAGATTTAAAAAAAGCTTTGAATGATAATAATGTACAAGTCATTTTTGTCAGCCATTAATTTTCAAAAATCAATGTTAGGCAAAAATTCAACATGAATGTATATCATTCCAGGCAAGCAAAAATACAGCCATGGCAAATAAGCAAATGCGATTAGTAAATAAGTAACTGCTTATTGGAAATATTTTTTGAAGCTAAAGGCATATATGGTTAGTATGTTTGAGCAAGTCCACCTCTAAAGCAAAATGGGAAAATGACAGCATGATCAATTTGCCAGTAGTTTCACTATCATTGCCTATGGAAAGAGACTGACTTGTATGTAACACAAAGTAAGCAGGGAAATTTTCAGTGTTGTTCTTGTCCATACTAGGAAATTTTCCCCTTCTCCTTTATTATCATTCTTTTAACCAAGCAAAAATATTTGAGACTCAAAACAAACTGTGATATATCATTCTTTGCATTTAAGAACTAGCCTGAAATTTCACCAATTAAACTCTGGCAATGACTTAAACTAAAGTCTACAATCTAGCTTTTTTGACTGATTAAATGTCAGTCTGGCTTGAAATTAACCAGTCAAATTTCAAGTCTTCTCTTAATGACAGACTATGTTGGTGAAATTTTAGCCCAGAAAATGACAATATACTGCAGCAAAAATTTCCCTTTACACAGTGTGTGTGTGTGTGTGTGTGTGTGTGTGTGTGTGCATGTGTGTGTATGCATATATATATGCAAAAAATACATGCCATAACCAACTCTACTGGGATAGGGCTCCTCATGACTGTCATTTAGACTGGCTGCATCCTCTTCCAAAATAGGTAACCTGTCTGATAAGCAAAACAAAGAACCATGCACATTTGCTGACCAACCAGAAAGCAGAATTTTTCCAGTTTGAATCTCTGTGCCACATAAAAAGGCCATTAAAATTTCTGTGAGACAATAGAGTTGTACGTGTCTGTCATTTTTCATATCTTTTCTTTTTACAATCTGTGAATGAAATCAGTCTACCACCCGCCAATTTGAAAATTTTATTTTTTTTAATTTTTAAGAGTTAAAAAAAAACTTCAATGAATTCATTTTTTAACTGTCATTTTAAGGTTAATTTTTCAAGTCATCTGCCAAGAACCCTGGATATTGTTGTCCTACTTTTTTAGACAGACCTAATATAAAGTAACAATAAACGTGAAGAAAAGAAACTGTTAAAAGCCAGTACTGAATGAATTTCATGTTTCAAGTGACCATGTGAAGAACTGCTTTTTGCCCAAGTTAATGTGATGCAATGGACAGGAATTCTGACTAGCATAGAAGCATAACCATCATCATAAATCTCTCCAAATAGGTTCAGTGTACTGAGGTTGAAATTATAACTTCAGTTATATAGTTACCTACATTCAAGCCAGTGTGATCTGGATTTTTAACGTAGCTTTAAAATATTTCAGTCATATTGCTATGATGTCTGCAGTGTGGCAGTTTATAGTGATATCTAGCATTGGGGCATCATGTCACAGACATGTAGCATCATGTCCCATCCAGCCACATTATCCTGACACCAGGCTGACCAGTCCTGACACTAACCTCTGAATGCTGAGCACCTAGCAAGGCAGACTTTAAGTACCATTTTTACAAGTCTTTGGTATGACTTGAACAGGGTTCGAGCCCACAACCTCCTGCATCTGAGGCGAATGCTCTAGCCACTAGGCCACCAGAGATTTCTGTACGGCAATATGCCAAATTGCATAACTGACTTTAACAGTTTTACAAACAAGAATGACAGCTATCTGTAAGGCACATCATAGGGAATATATTTCCTTATTTTTTGAACAAATTCATTTTGTTTGATTCCTTTTATTTGAAGTGAAATGGGGTTGTGGTCAAACTTGTACGAACTTTAACATAATTACAAGATATAAATCTATACTGATGAACCAGAAGAGATTCAATTCTTTCTAGATTTTATGCACATTTCTTTCATTTTGTTCAATTCTTGCTTTTACCCCTCTCCTTGTGCTAAAATTTTGAAAAACAAAATCAATGGATAGGATATCTTCTAAATGATTAAACTTTTACATTTTAGAAATTTTGTGGAAATCGGGTCCATACACCTCTATATCACATAAAGAGAAAGTTTTTCTGGCTAAGCTACATAATTCTTATTCAGTGTAACTACTAGTAACATACATATATATATATATATATATATATATATATATATATACATATACATATATATATATATGTGCACTACATCGATACATCAACAAATACACAGATTAACATACAGCGGCTAATATTTCTCAGTAAAATTACCAGTATTGCTATTACTTTTCAATACAGTTACATGTTTTACCAGTCTTCAATAAAATTACATACTCCAATTCTAAATTATTCATGTCCGACATATTTTTTCTGTGCAAGGCATGTAAGCATCTGAATGAAAATAAAAAATGTGTCACGGCCTTTGTTTGGCTCCAGAAAAATGGAAACAATACAAAAACAATTTGCTTTCATCCCTAGAATTCGGCTATTATGCAAATATTTTTATAAACAAAACATTCAAATGCTTGAAAACTCCAGTTCCATTTCAGTAATTTCACTTGAGAAATATGTGTTGTCAATGATTCAAAGCTCATGCAAAAATAAGTATACATATCACTCAAAACAAACTCAAGATGCAGGGGCAATAATTCTAAGGATGAAAACACTATCTGTAACTTATTTGGAGAGAGTCACAACAACAAAGATAATCAAGTTGGACTCACAATTATAATCCGGTAATGAAAATCCATGCACTGTTCAAAATAGAAGTTTTTGTTTCTTTAACAGATGTTATATGGACAAATCAAGATGAAGTCTGAAACTGAATTTTTTCAAATATGAAAGCTTTACACTTAGGGCTGTTCTATTTAAACAGACATGGTACCCTGGGAAAGCAGTTTTATTTAGTTTACCAGGGTACTCTGATTACTCAAGAGGTTCATTTGAAAATGATACAAATTTCTGAATTGCATTTATGCATGACTGCTCCACATGGGCAATGCATTCCCTGGGTCCCAATTATGTTTTACTGGAACAGCCTTTATGAATCTTAGATCTTTGTTAATAATGTCTTTCCTACAAATCAAACACAATGTGCACACAGTCATATCAAAAACAAAACACTGAAGGTCATGAATTTAGCTTCTGTTATAAGCAGACAGGCATATTATGTATACAATGAAGCTGATGCAATTTCTCATTTGCAATAAATAATTATTTCATATAAACAGAAAATTTATTACCCAAGGATACCTTTCTATGACCCAAAACCATGTAATAGCAATACCATTTGTACTCACTTATAAGTTAGGTCCAACTAAAAGCAACAGAGATCTTGATCCGCCATCATGTAATGTCCTAGGAGATCAGGGACTATGTTGTTTGTTCTACTGATTAGTCCTAACAAACTGCACAGGCCCGCATATGACAGTGCATTATGCAATGGCAGATCTGGGTCTATTCAGTATATATATTGGATCAGACTTACAAGCACATATGTACAGGAAAGTTCGACTGAATAATGCAATTATGCATGGGTTTTTTGGCAAATAAATTTAATCTGCTAAATCATTTATACTACCTGAAAACATTATGCAAGCAAACCTCGGCAACTTCAGGGTGAAAACATGTGGACAAAACAGCACAAACCCCTAAGTTTTCAATCACCAAATATATTACTTATTAAAATCAATTGCCACCTGAAAATTGTGTGTGTGTGTGTGTGCGTGTGGTTGGGTGGGTGGGTGTGGGTCTCCATGGTAATATTAGTCAAAAGTAGTGAAGAATTACAAGCACCACGTTTCCATGGCTGCAAAAGAAAATATTCACACTTTAAAAAAAAGCCACAGTGAAAAAGCAAACTGCTTCTTTTAATCAGAATAAATTCACAGGGTACAAAAACACTGAACAATTTGTCATGCCTTTTTTAGTAAGCCTAATTCTTCGAATGGTCCACTTTCACAGAACACTTTGTTCAATATTATAAGCGGCAAAACAGTTCACCCCTCAATTCACACCAGTGGGACAATTTAGTCGGTGTGAATATATACTTACTTGACGGCTGAGTTATGTCCCCTGCATTTACCCTAGGTGGCCCTGTGACATAAGGCATTTGGTATTGTGTTCTGGGGTACACTGGACGCATAGGTATCACCCCAGAGTCTTCAACACAGCTGGTTGTGGGCACTTGAGAGGCAGCAAGTCGTTGCATTAAATGTCCATTAGGGAATGCCGTTACTGTTGCTACTGCTGAAAAAAAAAAGAATAAATTACATGCTAATATAAATATGTTTCATTTCTCTTGTCAAGCAATACATTTTGGTTCATTTATCACAGAATGACTTCTCACCTTTTGACATGCCAATTGTGACTTTTGACATTTACATCCATTCCACTGCATGTGAGGCACGATAAAAAATCCACCCTTGTAAACACAAGCTACATCCATTTTGATCTGTTGTAACTCAGAGATGCCAACCCAAAATCACACTTATCAGGAATACTACTACCAACTTTTGGAATCTAGGCAGCCTGCTAGGAATACTATCATCAACTTTTGGAATCTAGGCAACCTGTTAGGAATACCATCATCAACGTTTTGGAATCAAGGCACCCAGCTTGGAATACCATCATCAACTTTTTGGAATCGAGGCAGCCTGCTTGGAATACAATCATCAACTTTTTGGAATCGAGACAGCCTGCTTGGAATACCATCATCAACTTTTTGGAATCAAGGCAGCTTGCTTGGAATACCATCATCAACTTTTGCAATCGAGGCAGCCTGCTTGGAATACAATCAACTTTTTGGAATCTAATCAGCCTGTTAGGTATACTGCTACCAACTTTTTGGAATCCAGATGGGCTGTTAGGAATACCATCATCAACTTTTTGGAATCCAGATGGGCTGTTAGGAATATCATCATCAACTTTTTGGAATCCAGATGGGCTGTTAGGAATACCATCATCAACTTTTTGGAATCTAGGCAACCTGTTAGGAATACTGTCATCAACTTTCTGGAATCTAGGCAGCCTTTTAGGAATGGATAATGGGTTCATTCTAAGTATCACACTTCTACATATATATATATATATATATATATATATATATATATATATATATATAGATATAGATATTATATTTTTCTATGAGTCTATATATACCTATGTATTTTGAAACAGTTAGGGTCCAACCAGAATAAATAGCTTGACCATTCCTTTAATTTATAAACTTAAGAGTTAAATTATTTTTACCACAACAAGAAGCATAAACATAGGTATTCCTCAGGAATTATTGCATCTTTCTTTCCACTTCATCTCAGCTGCCATTTTTCACCTATTCACATTGTAACTGAATGGTTTATTGTCATGTACATTGTTTTTTAACATCAAAGAACTATACTTTATGTATCAGTCTGTCACACTGATGCATAAGAAATTTTCTTCCTACCCAAGTCCACATCAAATGTCATGCTTTAACTTTTATCTCATCAAAATTTGATGTTCTGGAATTTACCAACATAATTTTTACTAAAAATGTATAATAATTCAACAAAAACTGTACGGTTGGCATCTCTGACAAATTGGAGTGAGTAAATTAAAGATGGATGATAACATCTTTGCCAAGTCTTCAACAACATGCATACTTAGTAAGGAACAAGCAAAGTTCACTTGAAATACACAGTATAGATCTGGACCTTCTATAATCCATGTTTGAATCAGTTCTGTATTTTTTATCATGATTTTAAAATGTCACAGAAAATATCCAACATCTGATAATCCATAACATTTCTACAATGGAATATGATGAAGTGTTTGGCTTTTAGTGCCTGTGTGCATGTAAATGCATCCATCCATCCATCCATTCACAACATGGCAGTCTTATGTTCTTAATATTTTTATGTCTGCATTTTAGATAATCGACTGAAATACACATATTAATCAAGCATAAATATAATGCTTTGTGATCTCCTGCCAAATTTTCTAAGCGATGTGATGTTAAATAAGTTGTTTTGCTATGCTTTGAGATTATGACAATGGCCAAATGCACTTCATTCCAGTTGCAGGCCAGTAAAATTTTCTGTACCTAATGAAGGAGAACTGAAAAATAATTTTCAGTCAATGAAAATGACCCTCAAAACACTCGGCCAGCTGAGTACCTTCATGCAAGACACTGATCATAAGAGTACTGTAACATCTTTCTGTAGTCCGCAAAACCTACAGTCATTGGATTGAACATTTCAGTAACCAATGTACTGGCAAAGCATGGTTCCAGTACACAGAATCTAATAAAAACTTCTGGAAAAGCTATTTAAAGGAAGAAGGAGTGACTAGACTAATGCTCTTAGCAACAGAAACACCTGACAGTGCCCAATTCCCATATCAACAGGCAATTACATATTTCAATTCCATGCATCAGTGACAATACTAAATCCATGACACTGGGATAGTGAAACCCCTCCCTGATATTCTTCCGAGTTGTTGCATAAATGCTTGAATATTGATATATTTCTTTGTTATGGAGATTATTCCTTTTGTATACCATTTTTGCGTTTATTTCTTCTTTTCTAAACAAATTAATAGCCATGTTTGTTTGCCGAGGGCCAAGCTTGGTTTTGATTTTGCCACTTTCTGCTTATAGATAACTAAGTAATGTGATCTGAAGGCAATATTGAAGTTGAAGATTTTCACTTGTACCAAGACACTAAAACCGCCTATTTTAAGCAGTATATATATACACACTTTAACAATTTACTTTACAAGTGTACTCTGAACCAAAGTTGTTAATTGTGTGTGAATTTAAATTGGTGACTGACAGTGGAGATATTGGAATGGGATTACTAGTGTTGTGGTGTTCACTTGTGATATTCATTATCAATGCAGTTCCTGTCAAGGTCAGAAACACATTCATTTAATTTTCTTTCTCTAAAACATTGTATGCAACATAATTTTTTCTACTTCATGCAAGTGATGAACCAATGCTGGCATGAGTTACTGGTAGATGCACAACCCCAATGGAAACAATGACCATATATTTCAGATTTGTTACAACTCACTACAAACACTCCACCCCATGCCATGACAAAGTTGGCTTCATGCAGGTTTTTAAACAGGCTTTATACAGGGCTGATAGTGGTCTATCCACTTCTTATTAAACACAGAAACATTTCGATCCAATAAAAGTCCCTGTAAAAAGCTTACTTATGGTACAGCATGTTTTCAATGCATGAGGGGACCAAGTGGTTTAAGGTACTCACCTTTACATATCACTCACACATCTCACCTTCGTCCACTTGTGTTTGAGTCTTGGCTCAACCAACATGGGAATGTGAGAAAGCTTGCCAGTAGCTTGCCATGGGTCAGTTATTATTCCTGGTGTCTTACTGGGTTCTTCTTCCACCAAGAATTCTGGTTGACATGTATAGACGATCATGTGCTGACAAATGATATTAAACCCCATAAAACCAGACCATTGCAATAAATGACATTCAGTTTAAACACTATACTATCCTACTGGAAACACTGATGTCAAAATTTGTTCTCATTAACAGCTGAACATACCTTCTCTTGGAGGCATCTGTGTATCCACTGGTATCATAATTGGCTTTGGTCGTATAATGCTTCTTTGTTGCTGGGGCTGTGGTTGGGGTGGGCTTTGGGATGTATGTAGGTGTGGAGGGGGCAATCTGTCGTCTATGTCACTGCCTGAGTGATACATTATATCACCTGTGGAATGTAATATGAAATCAACTTAAGTAAATCATACACTTTTACCAAGAGTGAAATTTATGTTATTCAATGAGAATCATGGATGCATCACTCGCACCTTGTTCAGAAACAACACAAAGTTAAGACAATTAATCAAAGTAATCAAAGATGTTCAGAAAAAAAGCCAAAAATACAAGTATTCAACTACGATTTATTGACAATAAATTATATATATATCAGCTTTTAAATGTTTCTCTTACATCTTTAACATCTTTAAAGTTAACCTTTTCAATGCATGGAATTATTATAGGATTAAATGATCATGGCTGGGTATTTATCGATGGGTACATTTTACCGAATCACTCGCAAAGTAAATTAATACATAGCCCCATCTTTGCCAGCCAAGCATCATAGATTCATGCATAGTATAACAGAGTGTCAGGGCAAGTCATGCCAGTGATCTAAGGAACTTTGTATGGTCATTTTTTTTATTTAAAATTTGATTTGTTGTTGTTTAAACCAACCTTTTCCTTTTACTTTAACATTACACTTGTGTATAACACATGTTCTTTTAGCATTTATTGCTCTTGCCTTCTACACATTTCAATCTTTCAAAGCAAAATTGTGTCCAGTTTTAGTGAAATTTCAGGCTTGTCATTAATAACAGCTGGTGATGAATACTGTCAAAGAAAATGCAATAAAATTTCTAATGATTGGCTTGTAAAGTCTGCCATATGCTCCCTTTGGCAAATGTGGAGAGTGTTGGAATACTGGAAGGACTGCATTATTTAAGCTTCTAATGGATGATTTTAATCAGGGGTTGCAAATTTTAATCAGAAATCATAGGTGGCTGGGGGCTTTTTGTTGTTATTATTGTTGTGTAAGGCACAAGTACAAATAAAGCTTAAAATAAAATTACCTGGAAACTGGGAACCAAACAAAGACAACAGAATTTACTGATGTGTAAAAATTCCAGACCAGCATCATATGATTGTTTATATCCAATCACACTGCAAAAAATCTCTTCAAGTAATAACAGCTGGAATTATTAGATTAATGAAGCTGCACTTCAGACTTGTACACTTATTGGTCATCAAGCACCAGTACCAAACATAAAAGACAATCTGGTGACAGTGATAACTGCATGAACTCAGGTACACAGGTACACATGAACCAAGTACACCACTCCCTCGATGACTCGCGCCCTGATAACTTGCGAATCCACTTAAAACGCAGGGCCAGGCATGGATCCCATTTTTTAAACCAGAAAATACCCAAAAATTTATTCCTATTTGTTGAACTTGAAGAAAATCATGATCAAAATTGGTAATGGAAACTGATATATCGCTCGTTTTATCGTCGAAAACAGTAGATAGGACTTGGAAATTTTAATCACATTATGAAATATCAACTTTAAAAAGAAGTCATAACATTTGTTACATTTTCTCTCCAAATGACATTCTTAATATACTGTAATTAACGATACTCAAGGAAATTCTGATCAATGAAAATGCCACTTATGCCTAGTGGAGGCAGTACTTTGATAAATAAATACCAATTAAATACTTTTTTTTATCAACTGAAATTTGTGTTCTAGTTCTATCTTTTAGTTCCTTTTAAGTGTAATCATCATAAATGCAATGTGTCCTGTTGTAATTAAATGTAAAATGTGTCAATCTACTGTAACAGCTCTGTCCACGAGCATTTCTCTGAAAACCAAATTAAGCGCTGACCATGTTTTGATATCAGACTAGCAGAAACATTTGTTGCATTGTTGCACTAAATAAACAGCGGGCCTCCTTTTCTATTATCATGTTAATTACGTCTTTTGAATCAAGTAAAGAAGGTGGAATAAACAAAAAATTTAAAAGGCATACAAATCCTACATGCTTAAGAACCAGCGGCTCCGGTCGTATGTCGGGTAACTCATTTTAGTTGATCAATCGAACACTGTTATAAATGTAATTGTATACATAATCTAATTAAACAACCTTAAATTAACCTACTCAATCATAACTGTGATTAAAGATAGCAAAGCAACCAAGCAAAATGAGTACTTCGTAAAATAAAGAGCTTTGTTTCAAAGATACGGACCATTATGGGGAAAACGAGTTTCAGAGAATTCCTGAATTCATACATAGAGATATGCTCAAGGATGATAAGAAGTTTCACTGTTACTTGCAATGAAATCACGGCATCAATATTTTACTAACTGAACAAATCAAAAATTCAGTTTTGACGTAGATGATTTATAAAATGGAATCTTGTTTGGCAGGGTATCAACAGTTAGTCTGGTTCCCGGCTTTGTTGAAAATTATTACACAACACTCTGGGAACCAGACTAATCAACAAAAACAAAAAGACATGACGTAATACACGAATGTTTTTGCATACAGTGTTGGTTGTTGAAACCAGTTGGAAACATGTTATGAATCTTTCAGATGATGGACATTTTGAAAATAAATGTGATTTATACAGAACAACGAACAACTTAATCAGAAAAAGCACTTTATTGACAACTATTCTCGACACAATTATAAAACAAGGATTCTGTCAGTAAACAGCCCAGTTTCCCCCCACCCCCACCCCACGGTTCTCTGGATGTCTTTTGTGTAGCGGATTTTTGGGAGGTCCCTCTGTAACTCGCGCCCTCGCGTATTGTGCGGTCTGTGTTTTTGGACCCCGATGTGCACGAATTATCAAGAAAGAAGTGTACGCAAGCAATAGCTCTGTTCATTTTCTGAGGTCAGAGGTTAATCTGATATAAACCTATGCAGGAAAATAACCAACTGCAATTGGATTCAAATGCTGTGAGATTTGGCAATCATTCAGCAAAGTAATGCTGCGTGGAAATGCAGGCTGCTTGTAAATACTAGATAAATGGCTCATATGTTGACCTATTAATAATGTGTGTGTGTGTGTGTGTGTGTGATCTGGATTTTTAATGTGGCTTTGAAAATTTGTCAGTCATATCACTACGATGTCTGCTGTGTGGAAGTGATTTGTAGCACTGGGCCATCATACTGCAGACATTTAGCATCATGTCCTACCCAGTTACATTATCCTAACACCAGGCTGACCAGTCCTAACACTAACCTCCTAATGCTGAGCACCAAGTGAGGCAGCTGTTAGTACCATTTTCTTTTACCAGTCTTTGGTATGACACGACCATAGTTCAAAGCCATGATCTCCTTTATCTGAAGTCTATTAAAGTTGGAAATTATGTGTTAACTGAAATATTCAAAAAGGTTCATATTCTAGCTGACATGACACAAGCAATGTTTGATACAAGACTGCTTAGATTTACTACTGTTTTTCAATAGGGAAAACACTCTGACCTCACACCCCAATACAAATGTCAAATATCTAAAATATAAGAGGAAACTTGGACTAATACAATTGTTACCAGGCAAATAAATGTTCAATACAATGACAACAGATAAAACTGAACCTACCAACAATGGAATCTTTTCTTTTATGCTCAAGAATGTCCATACCAGGTGGAAGAGTATCGATGGACTTAGTGTCATGGGAATTTCTGCGTGTTGATGCCATGGAAGTTGTGGATTCAGCATGTCCCACCTTTCCCATGGTTTGTAATTCCAGTGGATCATGATCAATCCAGAGGTCAGGAGGTTTTGCATCACGAGGAGGGCCACATGCCTTCTGACCTTTACCTTTGATAGGAGACTTGGGACCAGCAGCACTGCAAATTAGTTGAAAAGAAAATTATAACTACAGGAACAAAATGTGACAATGGTTTCAAACACTGTACAAATCAAATTTCAGAATTAAAGTTATGAGAGGGTTTGGAAGGCACTTACATTTTCAATAATTACAGATGTGGAGGCCATACAGCACAAGACACCCCTGTTTTGTTGTGTCTGCCTTTATTTACATACATGGTTCCCATGCTTTTATGAAGATAAATTTCCAGGTCATTTCCAGGAAGAAATTACGTTTTTCAAGGTTCACATATGACCATTACTGAATGGTATTATAAAACATTTGAGATTATAAAAAAAGCATTTTCTAAAGATGTTTCTATTTCAAGACTCTCCAAAATTTCTAAGTCAGAAAAGATGATCATGTAGAAAACCACAAAATGTATCACATGAAACAATTTTGATTATATTCCTAGAAACTGACATGTAAGGTTATTACAATGTACAGATACAAATTCTAACTTTGCTGACCTGCGTTATGCTGCAACATGGAAACGACGTAATGAACATAAATTGGTTTTGTTTCCTTTCAAACCTTTAATTCTAAATAATTATATAGCAATGTATATGCATGTTATACAAAGTAACATTTCCTATCACAGTATGAAAAAAGAATAAACGCAAAATATTACAATCTTATCTTGTAAGGAAAAAAGTTTAAGCCTGAATTGACCTGTGCCAATAAAATCCCAAACAAGATTTCTCACAAAAACTTAAACTCCTTAAGACAATTTGGTCAAAAATCCATCATTTCAAAAACATTTACAAAAGGGCAGATTTCAATTCTGACAGAAGACCTTCAAATTTATAATTGCTGTATTAAAAAGGACTGAATTTTCTGTAAAATCAACTTGTCTTCTTGTAATTCGATAAACCAGTCCCAAAACTTGTACTGATACCGGGGCTTGTACTGTCTTTTAATTTGATACAAGGGACGACAATTTCCTCATTTCTCTGGTGTTCCATTTAAGATCTGAAACCAATGCTTCAAGCCACATGTCACTGTGTAATAGTTTCGCACAAATTTCAGCAGTTTGGCTTAAAACAAATAGCAGTCCGTTTTCTAATCTGGATTTCCTCCACATATTCCCACCCCATGTACATTTAAAAGTTGGGATGTTGAGTCAGAGAAATTGCACATTGAAAATTTGGAATTTGCCGCCACCCTGTGGTAGCGGCATAATGGTAGTCGCTTACTAGCAGGCCTAGCAAATTTTAACGATGTTATATCAACTCATACCTGTATGAAATCAATAAGAAATTGATTTATTTTCTCAGAAATGGCAAGTATTATAATCGTTATGTCTTTAATCCGCTGACAGTCTAGACAAAACTACAGCATATATGAAACCTGATCCGGTACTTGCCATTTGCATTACTAGACACATGACTTCATAAATCCTAATAGTCACGTGATATCAGCAACAAACTCCTTTTTAATGTTGTTGTACAAAATTCAATTATATAAAATGAAAGTCAGATACCTTTTGTAAAAACCAGAAAAAACATAATTCTCAACATATTTATTTTGAGAACATTGACAAGAAACCTGTCACTGTCACTGCAATCTGGTCAGTCAGATTCATCAAGCAGAGAGCACAAATTAACGTGGGAGTCACGTGACACAACAAAACCCGGCAGTTGTTCTAGGAATAAATATAGATAATTTAGGGTTCTTTTGATTTTGTATTTTTATTACAACCAGCATACGACTTTCATTTAATATTTTCTTCTACATCATTTGAAAAGGGATATTACTGATATCACATGACTACGGTATCTATGAGGTCATGAACATGTGGGTTGTGAGATTTGTGTACTCGTGTGACTACCAATGCAAATCGCGAGTACAAGCTCAAATTTCATCGACGTCTTAGTTTTATTTTGTCTTTCAGCAGATTAAAGACATAATGATTTTAATACTTGCAATTTATGAGAAAATAAATAATTTTCATATTGATTTAATGTGGGTTTGACTAGATTTAACAACGTTTAAGTTTGCCAGGCCATCTGGTAAGCGGCTAAGCTTTGCCACCACCTTGTTGGCAACTTGTGATGCTAGACTGGCGTTCATATCTTCCATGTAAGAAAAGATACTGATATCAAGCTGTCTTTGGAAAAAAGAAAATCTACTAGACGAATCTAATCCACTGAGCATTTGGATTCACTCAACAAATGTGTTTATGGCAAGCATCCAAATGATATATACTGCAACCTCCGAATATTCTGGCCAGAACTTGTTAAATATAACTCATGATCAGGCCAGTTACGACTCAATTACGTAATTATTTCGGGCATCAAGTGGTGGCAGAAAATTCCCAGGTTTTTCCCGATTTATGTCAATATTTGCAAAATTCAAGGACTTTTACAGTCGGGAAATAAATTATCATTTCTTCCGAACTTTTCCCGATTTTCCGGTAGCGTGGGAACCCTGTACATAAAAATGTTTGGGAAAAAAAACAAGCTTACCCTAAAAAAATGTCAACCTTTACCACAACCAAGGGTATGAATGGAACATGGTTAAAAGACAGATGTCAGGGTTTCTTGTGCTTTGATGTTTTACAATACAGCAACAAAGGTTATTTAGTGCTAAGGTAATTGGAGTAAAATACTTTGACCAATATCAAGCTGACCCAAGCTGATCTGATTGAAGGATTCAAACCTGCACCCTATCAGTCACAAATCTGGCTTGCTAGCTGCCTGAGCTACCACGGCTCCTGTATGCAAGCATTCTGGGGGAAATATTTTGTGGGTCTATATCAAATAAATAAATGAAATAACTGCTGCAATATGTAACATTCTTCAAACCTGCTTGAGTCTAAACTCTCAAGATATGAGAGAACACAATGACAACTGGATTAAAATCATAACAAGATTTTATGGGTACTAATACAAAGTCATGATCTGTTGACCTTTAAGTTCACCAAGCAAATTACAATATCCATATTTCTAAAACTTAAGAACTTCCCTCAGAACCTGCAGTTATATAATGATAACTCTGTGACATGAAGGGTTTTGTTTCATGGACTACAACAAAAAAGAAAAAGTGGACTGAGCTTTACACCGTGCCTGTCAGATCTCCATTATGTCAGAGATCCTGATTTTGCTCTGAGCACAGTGATAAAAAACAAAAAATCAGTATGAAGAATTAAACAATGTTCATCATTTGCAAGACTGATCCATTCAATGATATATTTTAATGTCCCCAAATCTAAACTGCATGACAATATTCTCATCGGATGTTTAACTGTCCTTTATGAAGGCATTACTAAGGCATCGTTGGTCTATGACTTCCACATTCCTTTGGTTACTGTATGTGTTGTTGAACTAAACTAACTTTTTAGAAAATATTATTTTCTTATTAGATTTATGATGACCATGACCAACCTTTTGACCTAAAAAGCTAAAAGAAAAATTACTTACTATAAATGTAAGCCATCCAATATGATTGGTTAAGGAACTTACTATAGAGCAAAAGTAATTGTGAAAAACTCTTTTTTTTTTAAATTTGAGTCACAATGACATGTCCATCTGACTCCAAACCCAACAAGACTCTTTTATAGCTTATGTCCTAGCCCTCTTCAAACTTTGGTCACAGTAAGCAAAACCTATTTTCCTCTTTATCAGTAACCTTGACATTTAACCTTTTGACCCCAAAATGAATATGCTTCTTTTTACACCCAGTGTAAGCAATCCATGAACTTTGGTGAAAGTACATGGATGAGGACTGAAATTTTATGTAGAAGACATTTTTCATTTAATTCTTTCTTTTTTTTGCCAGTGACCTCAATTATTAACTTTCTGAACACAAAAATCAATAGGCTTCTACACAGTGCAAGTACAAACCATCCACAAAGTTTAGTCCAGGTCTTTGATCTAGAACTAAAATTACTATGTAGAAACTATTTAACTGCTTTCAGTCACAGTGACTTTTTACCTTTGACCTCAACACTGATGGGCTTCTTTCTTACCCCTTAAGAAAAGTACAAACCATTAACAAACATTGGTCCAGGTCTGTAATAAAGAATTAGTGTTAATAAACAGAAATTATTTTTCTACTTTCAGTCAAAGTGAACCTAACAACTGACCTTTTGACCCTAAAATCAACAAACTTCTTCCTTACCCAAAGTGCCAGCTATTTACAAAATCTGGTAATGGTGGAGAACTCAGATTACTGTGCAGAAAAAAAATAGGGCACAGACAGATGAATGTATAGAAACAAGGACATATGTCTTAATTCCCTGCCTTATGACAGGCATACTTAAATCTAATCTAGCCTTGTGGGCTACTCAAGGCATTTATTTATCAAACCTGGTCTGGTCTTTCTTGTTCTAGTCCAGGAAATAAAACCATCCATGCAAGTTTTTAGCCATACTGCTTACAAATGTGACAGACAGATAGACAGACATCACAAAACCAATATGTTACCTTTCATCAGAAGAGATATAATAAACAGCAATAACAGATCAAAAGTTAACCAATTAAATCAAATCCATGAGTATACATCAGGGACTATCTAGTAAGGACCACTATATTTTGGTGAACAAGGGACTTTCTTTAATTCTTATCGTACTTACGCTCTCTTATTTCTCTCCTCTGCATCTCGTTTTCTGCAAAGTACGATTGTAACTACTGCAACAACTATGCAGAAAGTGACTCCTACAACACATGCTATGATAATTATCATAACATTTTGAGTTATTCCTCCTGGTTGGTTGTCCTTCTTCCCAGATGAAGCATCTACAAAAAAAAAAAAGGAAATTGTTTCCTTTAAAACTAAATTTGAAACATTTACTGAAGTAAAACAATCTCTGATTAGTTGAGTATTAAATTTTGAGGTACAAACTACATGAAAATTTGTCCAAAACACTGATGTAGTTGTGATCAGTAATGCTCCCTCTCTAAAAGACATTTCATTTCCAACTATTTTCTCATGAAATGTTTTATTTTAATGGGGACAACAATTTTCTATATATGAAGACCTGGATACCTTTTGCCTATTTTGCAAATATCTGTTATTGACTCTGCTGATTCACTTCTGTGTTTGTGATTTGGATTTTTAACATAGCTTTAACAATTTTTCTGTCATATCGCTATGATGTATGCAGTGTGGCAGTTTATCATGCCGCAGACATGTAGCATCATGTCCCACCCAGTCACATTATTTTGACATCAGGACAACCAGTCCTAACACTCTTAATGCTGTGCGCCTAGCGAGGCAGCTGTTATTACCATTTTTATAAGTCTTTGGTATGACTCGACCGGGGTTTGAACCCGCAACCTCCCGCATCCGAGGCGGACATTCTAACCACCTGGCCACTGGAGTGGTCTTGATTCACTGCTGGTAAAACTCTATTTCTGACAATACAACAACAAAATGTCCTTAAATCTTCCAACAGAAGATAAATTATCTCCTAAAGTGATGTGTACATGAGGTCAACATGTGGGACACACAATTTGATATTAAGGAAAAATAATGCTTTTTGTTATTCACAGCATTCATCTCCAGTTTACTACTATTTTCTTTTTAATTTATAAGCTCTTATCATTGCTGAAATAATTATTGGTGAAGAAAATTGTAGTCTTTGATACCTAAAGTTGAAACATTTTTAATAAGAAATAAAGTTCTCTGTACCAGAAGTCAGAAACAAAAATTATTTATAATTCTAACAGAAAATGTATCAAATAGTGGGTATGCAGCATCTGTTCTAGAACTGAAAATTTTGGGAAGAACCCCCTCACCCCAAACCTTTCCATCTGAAAAAAGGTGGGAAGTTTTAATATAAACGAAGAATTTAATGAAGATATAAAAGTAAGGCTTGAAAATATGATGCATAATTTTTATGCATTCAGTTGATTTCGTGGCAAAACTTTTGAAAAATTAGCATGAATCAAGCAATAACACATCCTAGAATAAACCCTGCAATAAAAACTTATAAATGATAAAGTATGCTCCCATTCCCATCTGCATATTCAAAAGCTTGTACACAAAAAGCTTCTAAACAATGCTGACACCAATATACAGTCACTGCCAAATATGTAACACTTACCATATAGACTCACTTATAAGTTGAGTAACACTGCAAACAACAAAGATCCTGACCTGCCATAACCTAATGAACCTGCAGATCAGGGTCTATGTTGTTTGTTCTACTGATTACTCCTAACAAACTGCACAGACCCAGATCTGCCAGTGCATTATGCTAAGTCATATCTGGGTCTGAGCAGCTTGCAGTTGGACCCATCTTACAAGCAAGTAAATCTAACTATCTTTTGCTAAAGAGGGCAGAAAAAAACCCACCACAAGTCAAAGG
This sequence comes from Megalonaias nervosa, assembly GCA_016617855.1. Classification (NCBI taxonomy): domain Eukaryota; kingdom Metazoa; phylum Mollusca; class Bivalvia; order Unionida; family Unionidae; genus Megalonaias; species Megalonaias nervosa. Next base: position 47,192 of record JAECUM010006134.1, read on the forward strand.
CATATAGCATTTCAATACTGGTTTATTACTAGTAATTCAGTTTTGTTCTCACCTTTAGTGTTTTGGGTATTACCAGGACTTGTGTCAGGATCCGGGATGAAGTTTTTATTGTGGAAGTTACTTTTGCTGGCCGCTGAAACATAAAAATGTTTATAAAATCAGTTTCTGCAAAAATACAAATTAATTTTTCTCCCAAATGTAAATCCAAACCTTTTCTGTACTTGTATTAGTTAATGATTCAGTTTTTTAATGGGCTTTTGGTGCTAAAAAAAATCATATCTCAAGCTTTTTGGCTGTTAGATTCTGCAAGTTTTGAAATGGTATGTCACAAGAACAAGAGTTTTTCTGAAAATTTACACTTAACATAGTCTGTTTAGAAATAAGAGTTCCTTGATGAAATATTACAGGGGCCCCATGTGTGTGTGTGTGTGTGTGTGTGTGTATAGATACATATACACCTCTCCCTCGGTAACTCATGCACATCGGGGTCCAAAAACACAGACCGCACTATAAGCGAGGGCACGAGTTACTGAGGGACCTCCAAAAAACCTGCTAGACATCCAGAAACCCGCGTGGTTTGGGTTTTGGGGGGGAGGGGGAACTGGGCTGTTTAATGGCTGAATCCTCGTTTTATAATCGAGTCGAGAAAAATCGTCAATAAAGCGCTTTTTCTGATGAAGTTGTTTGTTATTATCTATATATCACATTTAATTTCAAAATGTCCAACATCTGAAAGATCGATAACATGACAGCAACTGGTTTCAACAACCAAACATAGTATGCGAAAACATTTGTGTATTACGTCACGACTTTTTGTTTTGTTGATTAGTCTGGTTCCCGGAGGGTTGTGTAATAGTATTTAACGAAAATAGGAGTCTACGAAGCAGGGAACCAGACTAACTGTTGACACTCTACCAAACAAGATTCCGTTTTATCAAAAAGACATAACATTTATTTCATCAGACAATCGTCTACGTCGAAACTCAATTTTTGTATTTATCAGTTAGTAAAATATTCATGCCATGATTTCATTGCAAAAGTAATAGTGAAACTTCTTATCATGCTTGAGGATATCTCTACGTGCGAATTAAAGAATTCTCTGAAACTCGTTTTTCCCACAACGGTCCGTATCTGTGAAACAAAACTCATTATTTTACGAAGTGCTCATTTCACTTGGCTGCCTTGCTATCTTTAATCACATTTATGATTGAGTAGGTAATTTCTAAGGTAGTTTAATTAGGAATGTACACAGTAAAATGTACCACAGTGTTCGATTGATCAACTGAAATGAGTTACCAGACATAAGACCGGTGCCACTGGTTCTTAAGCATGTAGGATTTGTATGCCTTTTGACTTTTTTTTCTCAATTCCACAAGCTTTATTTGATTCAGAAGACGTAATTACCGTGATAATAGAAAAGGAGGCCCTCTTTATATTTAGTGCAACAATACAACAGATGCTTCTGCTAGTCCGATATCAAAACACGGTGGGCACTTAATTAGGTTCTCAGCGAAACGCTCGCAGACATAGCTGTTACAGTAGATTGACACATTTTATGTTTAATTACAAGAGGACACATTACATTTATGATGATTACACTTAAAAGGAACTAAAAGATAGAACCAGAACACAAATTTCAATTGATAAAAAAATTTATTTAATTGGTATTTATTTATTAAAGTACTGCCTCCACTTGGCGTAAGTGACATTTTCATTGATCGAAATGTCCTTGAATATTGTTAATTGCGGTTTACTAAGAATGTCATTTGAAAAGAAAATATAACAAATTATATGACTTCTTATTAAAAGTCATTATTTCATAATGTTGATTAAATTTCCAGGTCCTATCTACCTTTTTCGACGATAAAATGAGTGGTATATCAAGTTTCCGTTACCAATTTCGATCGCGATTTACTTTACAGATGTGTACTGAAAAGCACTTGCTATAAAGAAGTCACTTCGTGGATATCCTCCACAACTTTGAATTCCTTGCATAGTGTAACTTTTGAAATAAACTTTAATAATATTGGTTAACCATACTGTATGAAACTGACTACATTAGTTAACCATACTGTATGAAACTGACTATATTAGTTACCCATGCTGTATGAAACCAATTATATTAGATAACCATACTGGGTGAAATTGACTATATTAGTTAACCATACTGTATGAAACTGACTAACATCCATACCTTTAGGAGTCCTATAATACACTGTGGAGGAAATGGGTCCATATCCCATTTTGTTCCTGGCCTGTACTTTGAAATAGTACGTAGTATCCTGAGTAAGATCCCTAATCGTTTTGGACAATTTGTCACCCAGCACCCCTTCCACTACCCAGTTTCTGTCATCAAGGGAGGAATCAATGGTGTAAAACACAAGGTACCCTGAAATTACAAAAATAAAATCATTTTGAGATTAATGATGGAACAGATTCCTGTTTAACTATACATTTGATGCTTATGTTAATATAACTTTCAATGATTTACGCTTAAGGAAACACAAGATAAGATCACTACAGTTGTTATGCATAACTCTTCTGAAACTAAATTTAAAGATGTGTTGTCATTGTTACTCAAACAACAGTGCTGAATGGGATTATGCAGGAAAACAAAATCTGATCTCACAAAACGTATCTGCATATGAAAATCAATACTGCATCCTAAACCTGGTGATGCTTCTCATACATATTTTTTGATAAAAATTTCTGATTAAAATTAGAACCTACAGAAAAACAAATTAAGTTAACATGAGCTATAAGATGTAAAACCACAAAACAGTTTGAAAATTTAACACATAGACACGCTTACATCTGAGGAAATTTCCTCAGAGAAAGGCAAGAACTCTTTTAAGGACAATTCAAGATTTTATGGCCATCCTTAATCACTGATTCTAGCTGAATGTTTTGTAAAAGAAGAGTCCCTCAAATGAACTCATTATCTACTGTCCAAAATCAAACTGCCAGGAATTCAAGTTAAGACTTTTGGTGAAAATCCCATGTCAACATGACCATACATTCAGGAGAATTAGTGACAAAAATTTCAATATGTTTATTGTGGCTGCCATATCGGATGTCTGTGGGGCATCAATTTCATTTAAGACCAACTAGACATCATAAGCAGTCTTTCAGTAACTACCCCATGCTCATGTAAGCATCAATTCTAAGAGAATTTCTATAACAAGAATTTTGAGATGGTTACAATGGTGGCCATATTGGATGCTAGGTTGGCATAATTTTCAACTAGATATCATAACTAGTCTTCTGTTGAAACCCCAATGTCGATATAACTTCTGTTCAGCAGGGGTAGCAATAACAAGATTTTCAACATATCTACCATGATAGCCATACTGGATGCCAGATCAGCACCATTTTCATTTAATATCACCTGGATATTATAACATGTCTCCTGTTGAGAATGCAATACACATATGCATATAAGACTTTCCATCCAGGAGCAGCAATAAAATGACTTTCAAGATGGTTGCCTTGGTAGCCGTATCAGACGTCAGATCTGCACCATTTTCAGTTAGGATCAACTAGATATCATACAAAGTCTTTCAGTGAAATCCTTATGTTGATATGACCATCCATTCAGGAGGAATAGCTATAAAAAGATTTTCAAGTGGACTGTTGTGACAGCTATACTGGATGTTTGAGCAGAACCATTTTTATTTTGAATCAACCAGACATCATAGTTTTCTGATAAAAATCCCTCATCAATATGACTTTCCACAGTTGCAATAATAACAAGATTTTGAAGATGGCTGCCAGTGTCCATACTGGATGTCAGATCAGTACTATTTTCATTTGTGACCAACTAGACATCAAAATAAATATTTACCCATGATGATGTGACTATCAATTCTGGAGAAGCAACTGCAGATTTTCAAGAGGGCTGCTGTGACAATATATTGAATATCTGAGCAGCACTATCTTCATTTAGGACCAACAAGGCTTTGGGATGATTGTGGATATAAAAAGTTTCATGGCAATCCTCCAAGCAGTTTAGGAGTAGTGATAAATTATGCTAATGGACAGATGGACAGATAACAGGCCATCCCAAAAACTCTCTTGGTCTATGAACAGCAGAGCTAAAATTCATTGTTAACTGTCCAAATAATGAGAAAGATATTCACAATTTTTGGGAAGAAATTTAGAGACATTTAGTAAATAATGGGACAGTACATCTAAATGAACATTTATGTGAAATGAAAGCAAACTTTATGTTTAATCATACTGAAATTAAGACAGACAGCGATATGGCGACAGATAAAAACAAATTTCTAGGAATGTAACATATCTCCCAATTGCAACTAATACAAATTCAATGAACCATATGTCTCCCGATATTTAAGAAACTTTTTTTATTGGTTGCCCAAAAAGCAAAAAATCGGAATAGCATACAAATTTTAAAAGAAAATTCAATAACTGTATCTTCCTCATTTGTTCCCTTAAAATTAGACAAACAGCAATGTTCTGATACACAACCAAAAAGTTACAAAGGAAAACACTCCGACCGAGGAAGGGTCTTCTGTAACATTTTACGATAAAATAAATAATGCAGTCATTGCCAAAAAAAATTATAGTGATATACTGTGCCTGTGACTTGTAAAGAAACAAAAATCAACCTCACTTACGCAGCCAACCATGGGATAGTAAACTTTTGGGTGAATAAGGTGAGTTGCTGAACAAGTGAGACAAAAATGAAGAGAACATTGAGAAAGGAAAATCAATATGTATATATGTATGTACTGATTATATGTACTAATGCTTAATGGCACAGCGGCACAATACAGGCTATATTGTGCTTATTAAAAGTGATGTTCTAAAAATGTAAATATAGAGAATTGAAAAGAAAAAATAAGGAAGGTAATCCTTCTATATATCAAGTACTACAAAATAAAAAAGATAAAAATGTAAAGATGTTAAAATTCCATATGAGGTATATAAAACAGGAACAGATAAATGGTACAAAATCCTTAAAATAAAAAGTTAAAATCTGTTATACAAACTGCATTCTCTTAAAAGAAGTCCAAGATTTTCTCTAGTGGCACATCATCATAAAACATCCTAATTGAAAAACTCCTGTCAATGTGGAAGTTAATACACTCCTCAAGGTCTTCCACTATCAATGGACACCAGCAAGTTATGCACTCTATTCACCCATCTGGAAGTATGCACAAGTCAGGTATTTGTGTACTATATATCTGACCAGCTCATAACCACCTCAACTTTTTTATTTGTTCTATACATTAGGGATACCACTCTCCAATAGAGGGTTTGACATTCTGAGACTTGTTTGTGAATTTTTCATGTAACATATTTTGCCAAGCTGAGACCATACCAATTTATATAACAGTTAAAGCCAATATAAAGATTCTTCCATTCTGAAATGGGTGGCTGCTGGGCACGTTTGGCTTCTTTATTTGCCATTTATTCTATTATGCTCAATACCAAAACAACGTCAGACTCTGACTGGATACAAGATCTTTTTTGCATAAAGGAAGTGCCCATCATGAGGCATGATATGAGAGACTGTTGCTTAACGGAGGTGTCCATGATGTGGTTGGATATAACAGGTTTTGCTTCAGTGAGGTGACTGTTATAGAAAGATGCACTGTATTCATGCAATTGCTCTTGACAATATATGCAAGTGTGACGAATGAAGAACCTTTAACTAATTAATTTCATCACAAACATAATTAATGTAATGTATAAACAATAAACCACCAGCTAACAAAGACAAACACACCAACAGAATCACAACAACAAAACAATGAATAGCGCAATGACACAGTAAAAGTACCAGCCATACATTTTATTTGAATGCAACGACTACCAATTAAGCCTAAAATTTCCAGCACAGCTTCTTATATCATCAAGAACAAACAGCACGATAGAGAACAAAATTAAATAATATAATAATCAGCCACTCTGACAGTTTGAAGATGCTTACTTGAAGGTGAAGAACCTTTACAAGCATTTATAAGACATTGATCACTGAGGTCACAAGACAAAAGCCATCAGGGAGAGGGAATAATGACAGAAGTCAGATACACAGAGTCGTCAGAATCATACCTTCAATGTTGTCTAAAACAATAAAAGACACCAGGTTGAGTCGCATGCATGGTAGTTCAGAAATATGCAATAATGATATTAAATTTCTTACAAAACAATTTCATGTAATCTCAATATTTACTCCATAACATTTAAATGGAATTTTTCTACAGATGAAACTTCTACAGACTTGATTTTCTGAAGCTCATATATTGTCAAACTTGAAATCATGCTAGTGGATTATAGATCATGACATAAACCTATCTTTACATACAGTATATATTCTCTGCCAAATGATCTCCAGGTCTGGCAGTTTGACGCATTACACACACGGGATCATTCATCATGAAAAAAAGGAAATTTATAAAATATTTACAGTTGTTTCTTAAACAATTAGGTATAAATGCACCAGTTATAACAGGCATGTGCAACTTCATCCAGGGCACGGGTGAGATACAATATTTTTAAGGCAACACCCAATGATGTAAAAGTGCATATAAAATCAGGTCAAGGGCCAGATCTGGCCCACTGGCTTTAGGTTGAACATGCCCGAGTTACAACATTTTTATCTTAAAGCATTTCTCTTTCTGGTAAAAAAAAAAAAAAAAAAAAAAAGCTAAACTAAAGTATAACACTGTAAAATAATATCAAGCATCAACATTTTTGTGTTGCATATTTATAACTTTTTATCCTAGACTGTTTATCGAGGCCAAAACAATATACCAAGTAAACAAGCAAATAAACAAGCACACCTTGTATATTTTTGCTAACACATACACTCACAGGTTCAGTCCAACTGCAAACAACACAGACCCTGATCCACCACCACATAATGCGCCCTAAAATCTGAGTGTATGTTGTTTGTTCTTATGATTACTCCTAAAGACCTGCATACATCCAAATCTGCTGATGCATTATGTAATGGTAGATCTGGGTCTCTACAGACTACAGTTAGACTCAACTGACAGTCAGCATATACAGTATATTCTAGCCTGCATTCCCTCACTTTCAAATCCTACCAATGAAAGTCCATTCCAACTGGACAGAGTTCCTTCTAATGCTTCATGCTATACGAACTGTGCTTGTTTTAAGTCTTATTAAATGCTCTAGAAGAAAATTACTGCATTGTCATGCTTCCTACATGCTTCACTCTGTATCTTTCAACTTACCTGTAATCAGACCATTAGGCTTCTGAGGGGGCTGCCAGTTTAAGGTCACTGATAAAGGATCTCCTTCCACAGGAACAGGGGTCAAGTCACGTGGCATGGATCCAGGGGCTAAAAAAGGAGTTGGCAAGAGTTTTATAATGAAATGGTTATGCTTTTTACTAGAGATGTGTTTATACAACACAAATGTCCCACAACAACATGCCATCTATATTATCTCCTCCTTATTTTATTTAAGATTGCACAGGTTTTAACTTCTTGCTATTCACACCAAGAAGTACTAAGGCTATCCAAGGGCAGATTCAGTTGGAATGTTCTTGTTGTTTTCAGTTTAATGCCATTTTTCAGCATACAACAGGCTATATAGGACAGCCAGTATATCTGGTGCAGGAAGAACCAGGAAAAACCCCGCAAACAACCACCAACCCATGGGAAACACCTGGCAAGCTTTCTCACCATTCACGCTGACCAAGCTTGTCTCAAACCCATGCAGAATGAGTTGAGATGTAAGTGATCTGTAAAGAAAACACCTTTGACCATTCGGCCCCTGGTACAATCCCCTAGTCATACAACAGTTCCTGGATGTGGTGTGTTCAGTAATTAAAACTGACATTTAACATAACTTTTATCATTAAATTTAAAACAAAAATGCCTGATTTCATTCACTTGGCTTACATAACTTAACAGATGACCATTTCACTTGGTGCCCCCAAAAATGCATGTTTCTGCTTACCCAATCTGCCCTATTTTTACCCACCAACCTATCTCTTTCAAAAAATTAAAATTAAAATTAAAAAATGAAAGTCAATTAAAGATTTCAGTAATTTTAGTAATTAACAAGAAAATATATACTGTATGCTCTGTTCCTACATATGTGGCGTACTTAAAAAAAACAAAACAAATACCTACCTACCATATATTTTTTCAAGGCATTAACAGAAACACACATACAAGGGCTGGGCATTACTTAGGCTCAGGTAATATCATAACCTATGGAAACTATTACCCAACCTTTATATTATTATGCTGATTCTATTTTACCATATTCTGACAAATTCTTTTCAAAGATAACGACATCATCAATATGCAGAGTCTCATGCTTATAGTCAAAATGATCCAAGATACTGAGCATATAAACCTATTTACCAAGTTTTATCAATACAGTCACCAGATCTAGCAAGATAACCAACTCAGCCAATCAGCTGCAAGGTATTTCACTAATATGTGTTGTTGTTATTGTTGTTGTAGGGTTTAACGCCATTTTTCAGCACAAGATAGGCTATACATGGCGGCCAGTATAAATGGTGGAGTAAGAACCCTGGAAAACCCCAGAAAGAACCACCCAGCCATGATTGTTGTTGTTGTTGTTGTTGTAGGGTTTAACGCTTTCCGGGGTTTTCCCGGGTTCTTCCTCCACCAATAATACTGGCTGCCATGTATAGCCTATCATGTGCTGAAAAATGGCGTTAAGCCCTACAACAACAACAACAATCTTCAGAGTGGTAGCAAGCTCAGCCAACCATACACAAGATCGCCTCATTAACATGTGTGCACATTATCAAACTCATGCAAGATCTTGTTCATATAACCATATATGAAAAAAAATGCAGCTTCTTTTAAGTGTGGGAAGTTCAGCCAATCAGATGCAAGATCACCCCCTTAACATGCCTAGATCCCATTATTATCTAACTTAGGATTCAAACACTGTTAAACCTTACAGCATTTATTCTCAAGAATAACATTGCAACTTACCTGAAGCTACTGTTTACATTACTAACAAACACTTACCTAAAGCTATTGTTTACATTACTAACAAACAAAAATAAGCCTGAGATATTGTGTGGAATAAATTCAATATTCTAAAACATCTATTAATTTAACAAACCCTCTGACTGGTCCAATGTAAAAAAAAATTCAGCAGTAAAATCTGCCATGTCCAAAACATTGGCACCAATATGACTTTATGACTCTCCTTGTAGCTATTTTTCAACAACATTTTCGAGGGTGTGTTAAAATGGGTACAATTGTTTTTATGTACAAGGATTTGAATACAGTAGTCCCCCTCTTATAAGGCCACCCCTATTGCAACAGGAAAGTGGCCTTATAATGCGGGTGGCCTTTCTAGAGGGGGATGACAAATGTGAATAGTAAATACATGTACATGTATACAGAAAGTCACAACTACGTTTAATTCTAAAACATTTAATATTTTCATTTAAAAATCACATGCACATTGTGAAATCAATGTGAAACAAACTATTTCATCATTTTCAAAAGAATGCTATGAATAACTATTGATATACATGTAGTTTAAAACTGTCTTTATAATAATGTTACAGATCACATCATCTGTCACCAACAGACAGTTAAATACAATACCAATGTTCCTAAGAATTCTTATGCTTGAAAAATTTATCCAGTGTCATTTGTCCCATGCTTTCTACAGCTTTTCTTTTTGTCTTTTTAAGAATGTCTTGTGTTTTCATAATTATGTCCACAAGTTCAACATTGTTTGTTGTGAGGCCATAATCCATCAATTCTGTGGAATGTAACCATGCAGTCTGCAGTGTAATGCACTGTTTGGCTGGGTTTTGATTTTCACATGTTGTATCACTGTCACAGTCACTTTCCTCATCCTGGCATATTTCACTTGAATTTCTAGCACCTTCTGTCATTAATGACTCCCAGTCATCACTAATTGTGTTCTCTGTAGCTAATCCATCATCACACTGAACATAATCCTTAAGGGTTGTTCCAGGTGGTATAAGGGGAAGATAGTCCTTTTCATCCCAGTTTTCCTCCTCTGCCTCTGGTACACCCAATGCCTCTTGGAAAAACCCACATTTCCGAAAGCACTTTTGAATTGTCTCAGCTGTCAGGACATCCCATGCTGATATCAGCCATTGGATTGCATCCAGCAGAGTCACCTTTTGTGCTATCACTGATGCAGCTGTTTTATTATCCATCAGGAACAAAACATGTCTCAGCAGCTTTTTCCTGTAGTTCACTTTGACTGTCTGGATTATCCCTGCATCCAGGGGCTGAAGTTTTCAAGTTGTATTTGGAGGAAAGTATGAAACCTTGACATTTGACAAATCCAGTTTTGGGTGTGCAGCACAGTTGTCAAGGAAAAGCAGGATCTTTCTGTTCTGCACTTTCATCTGCTGATTAAGTTTGTTGATCCAGGACACAAATATCTGTCCTGTCATCCATGCTTTTATGTTTGCCTCATACGTAACTCTCAAATGTGCCTGGCTATATCCCTTAAAGCACCTTGGATTTTGCGATTTTCCTATCACCAGTGGCTTCAATTTCTCACCAGAACTACTGGCGCAGAGCAAAACTGTAAATCTCTCCTTTGCTTTTTTCCCCACCTTTACATGAGTCCCCTTTTTGTACCGACTTTGTTGGTAACAGTCTAAAAAATAAACCAGTCTCGTCACAATTAAAAATATCCTTCCTGTCATATCCACTGCATATATCGTTCGGTCTTTTGCTCCAATCTTCAACAATTTCATTATTAACATCAGCTGATTCTCCACTAAGGACAGAACACTTAATATTGTGTCGGACTTGAAATCTGTGCAACCATCCGTTACTTGTGGTAAAGTCGTCATATCCCATTTCAACTGACAAAATTGTTGCTTTTTCTTGGATCATTCGACCGGTGAGTGGAATGTTCTTAGCATGCGCAGTGCAAAACCATTCAAAAACCATTTCATTCAAATCAGGATACAAACATCTCCTGGCTCTAACAATCTTCCTTTCTCCGTCCATTCCACCTTCCCATTTCTGCACAATTGTTTCCCTATCTTTCACGATATTGTTTATCTAAGTCTTTCCAACATCAAATTTTTCTGCCAGGATCCTCGAACTCTCCCCCTTTTCGGTCAATTGAATTACTTTCACTTTCTCTTCTAAACTAAGAATTTTTCTTTTCCTTAATGACTTGTTGATCTTTTTGCAGTAACTTATTCCAATGTTGCCAACTACAAGACTGAATAAAAAAAAATTTCTACATTTAAACAAAATGCCATGTTTATAAAGACAGCGATCTTGTCACGTGATTCATTAGTCGCAGTCTGGTACCCTACTGATTTTACATTGTTTTACACTAAGTGACAGAAGCCAAAACGGCTTCGATATGTACGCAGTATTGACCTGAACAATAGCACCTGGCGGCCATTAGGATTTGCAATCTTGACAATTACTGTCAGTAGTAATAGCTACTAATTATGAAAGTGAACAAGCTCAACATCTAACTAAGGGAAGCCATAAAGGCTATCAAACCATTTTCCTGCTGACTTGTGTATTGTACATCAATACCACCACTTCTCAGCTGTTACTACTGTTCAATAATTGTAATCTTAACAATTATCAGAGTGACTAAACCAGACATCTCATGATAACACAGCAGTAAGTCTAATCAGATTACGTGTACTTACCTTTTTGTATGGATTAAAATTTGAGTCTTTCTCGGCTTTATGGAATAAATGTGGCTTCTCGTGAGATGTAAATGACATAATATTAACCTTAGTGGTACATGTACTTTAATCAACACTTCTTTCAGGAACGAAAACCTGACATCGGGAAACAGAAATCGGATTACTTAACATACGTTATGAATAAAATTGGTTCTGGATATATATTACAAAATAAAATGCGGCCGCTTGTGAGGGGTAAATTTTATATTTTTGCACAAATATGCTGGCCGCTGGTCGCGTTAGCCGGGTGGCCTTTCATGAGGGGTACTTTTGAACACAAATTCGTCGGTGCCTTCGGATTCTGGCCGTAAGGAGCAGGTGGCCGCTGGTGAGGGGGGCCGTTCAAGAGGGGGACTACTGTATATAAATTGGGATTTTCAATTTGCAAATTAAGCATCAACAGTGATGTGTGTTAGAAAATATCAAAAGAAATGAATAGTGAAGACAGCAAAGCTGTAATACTCAAATCCTCAGATCCAAGACTATTATCCACAAATTTTGATGTAATGTTATTACAACACCTGGACTAAAAACTAAAACACAACAGTATTTTACCTGCTTCTAGGGTGTTATTGGAGACTGACATACTCCATGTGCTTTCCCTACGCCCTTTGACTATTTTTACAGCAAATTCATAAGTTGTGGCTGGTTTGAGTTCATTAATATGGGCAACAAGATCTGTAGAATTGTGATATTTTGGGCGACTCCTGCTTGCTGCATACTTCACAGTGTAGTATCGATTGTCAGTGATGCGCTGATTTTTGCCAAGAGAATCATCTGTCCATGTAACAATGATAGCACTAGCTGACAGAACAACCGTCTTCAGGCCTATTGGGGGCAGCATGGGCGTTGCAGGTTCTTCTTCTGTAGAATACAAGTAAAAGGCAAAATGTAAATCTTGCAATGTTAATCATAATATTATTGCATAAAATTTTCCATGGATTAGAAATACACAAAAATGTGAACTTGTTTTGTTCCAAGTCTCTCCAAGGAAAAAATCAGTAGGATATGAATACCTTAGGCCAGGATTTATTTGTATGTCACATAAAATGAGTTCTTTCCCCTCACTTGGAACAAAATAATGCCATCTATATCTCCAAATATTGTTAGCTATACAATATGAATAAATTCAAAGGAAATTGGAATTTATAAAAATTTGATTCAGTGGCTTGAAGAATATCAGTGTCCATGAAAACACCTACAGTTCAAGTTTATTGTTGTTGTTGTTGTTGTGGGGCTTAACGCCATTTTTCAGCACACGATAGGCTATACATGGCGGCCAGTATTAATGGTGGAGGAAGAAATCGGGAAATCCCCGGAAAGAACCACCGACCCACGAGAAGCTACTGGCAAGCTTTCTCACATATCCACATTCGCCGAATTTCAAGTTTAAGTTTGTGATGCAGATATATCGAATGAACACCCATATTCAAACATGAAATTGCTCATGTCAGATTAAATATGTATGTAATATTAAATATGTATGTAATACTGTTCATGAATACCTAATCTGCAATCTTTTCCAAAAAATCATATAAAAATAAAATCAAAAATTTTATTCATACGAAGTCCTTAATTTCAAACAAAAACATGAATTATCCTGAGATGACATACCTCCCTTAGGTAAACACTTCTAAAGCAAATACCCCATGCTCCAAGTTTTCATACTACATATGACAGTACATAATGGGTGCAGCACTTTCCATCAATATACTATTTACAATAGTAACTAATGCAAAATATGACCCATTACCTGGATTTATCCATCAATTTACATCTTAGAGTGGGACTTAAAAATCCCTCATCCAGCTCGCACCCTGGAGAAAGTTGCCCATGCCTGACCTAGTGGATGCATCACTTTCAACGTATATACTATTTATGCTACACTTTGTCTCCATGCCAACATAAAAAATAATGAGTGCAGAAAAGTATCAAAAGAAACCCTGGAAATAAAAGTATGGATAATGGATGGAAGGAAGGATGGACAAACAATAGAGATATCATCAATGGCTTTGTAGTTTTACCCTGGATACTGTAATTTGCCATACAGTAGATCAATACATAAGTGATAGAACCTGGACATCAAACTAGATTTATAAATTTTCATCAGTTTTGGTATGATCTGGTACTTTACTGCATAGCAACACAAGTAGGTCATTTACTGCCGAGGTAAAGTGTCTTGCCCAAGGTCCCACCACGGTAGCTGACCCAGGCTGGTCTTATGGTAGGATTCAAACCTGCATCCTTTTGGTCAGGAGTCCGGCACACTGACCACTGAAGTTCAATTTTAATCAGTAGATTGATTTCTAAACCAAAAGATTTTTTTATCAACATAACATATGTCTTTATAGGAGACTGAAAGGAAAACATATTTTTGGCATAATATGTATTCTCTTCATTCTAAGATAAAACTTTTGGGTTTTGAATCAGATTCCAATGGGAAATATTATAATAATAATGAATGAATACCAGTCAGTGTTTTTTCAATTATATGACCAGGGAATGGTGTTGTATCTCATAGTTCACAGTGAAAATTTTATTATAAAAAATAAAATCCACAAGCATTTTGGTTTCAAACAACACAATTACAATAAAAAATACAAAAACTCAAGATACTATGTCAAATGTTTCTGCCTAAATCATTTCTGGGTTGTTTTAATTCGATTTTATTTCACATCTGCCAAAAGCAAAGGTTTGTGGATTTTTGTTCAAAGACTTGAAAGCCATCATGTACCTACCTGGATCCCTTTATTACTAATAAAACCTCATAAAACATGGATCCCTTTATTACTAATAGTAACCTCATAAAACACTCAGCGTTTGGCCTTAAACTCTCCAGATCACACAGTAAAGTAATTAATTAAGAGCTTCTTGTGTACCATTAGCTTTCTAATCCAATTACTCAGCAACACATCAATGCACTGATATAACACTTCCTGTCCCTTGCAGACTGGTTCCCACTGTTTTTGTAATGTGTGGATAGAATGTGTAAAATTCAAGTCTTTGTGGTATCACATCTAGAGCTGATGGTTTCCCAGTTTCTTTCACTTGAAGCATCAGTTATACCAATATCAATGTTAATACAGGGCATAAGGTGAACTATTGCATGTCAAATAAAAAGACAGAAATGAAATTTACCTGTACTTTCAAGAGTAAATACTGTCTCGTAGCGAGGCTGACCTTCACCCTTGTTGTTGTAGGCTCTGATGGAGACAACATACTCTGAGGCTGGTTCTGACAAAAGAAATGTCGTCATACAAATTTTACCACAAAACGCTCGCATGCTGTAGAGCTATTAAAAACTGAACTTCACATTTTACCTTTCGTGAAGCTTGAAAATCCAATTATACATTGCAAGAATGAAGAAAAGGACTTTTCATGCCTAGTGTTTATTTCCATCATGATTTCGTAAATTGTGCAAAATATGAAATTCAATTTGTAAGATTCAGTGAGAGATACATTCATTCGAACATCAGGGTGAGAGGTACATTCATTCAAACATCAGGGTGAGAGATACATTCATTCAAACATCAAAGAGGTACATTCATTCAAACAGCTGTAGTAATGGTAGTAACAGCAGTAGTAATGGTAGTTTTAGTAGTACAAAGGTAGCAGTAGTAGTAACAATAGTACTATTATTGCTACTACCTTGTTCTAAAAGTTTGCAGAAATGAGGACAAAAGCTCCTAGTATTACTTGTACAATACAGCTGTAGTGGTCCTAATGGCAATTACAATGGTGTATATATACAAGATGTACTAGGCGCATTATTTTTTCATTAAAACAAATATATTGCACAATAAATGAAATTCCTGCAAAATTGAAATGTTCCAAATGTTGTTACATTCAACATTTAAATCAGTTAAACTACTTACGGAGGTTTTCTATATCGTGATAGAAGGTATCTGCCTCAAAGACTTGTCTAAACACATCTGGTATTCCTTTGCCATATCCAAGAACATAGCCCCTAACAAGGATTTTGGAACCCCTGTTAGGTACCCACTGGACTATTAAAGATGTGGTGCGAGCACGAACCACCAGTCTTTCTGGAAGGTCTGGAGGCTTGGTTTCTGAAAAAACCCAACAAGTTTACTGTCAAACTTTTGACAACATTGCAAATGGTTTATGGCAATGGCTCTTAACCCAAGGGTTGTGACCCCATAACTACATCGCCATGCTGTACTGAGTGGGTTGTCGAGATAAACCCTAATAATTTGAAATTTCCTATCCATTTGGGTTTGTTTTAGCATTTGATAGGTGGCGATGCTAACACCAATGGGTGGCTGCCCAAAAAGGTTAAAAACTGCTGGTTTAATGGGTGTACCATGCTTACAGCTTTCTAATTGATCTTGGTCATAAAAAGTGCTTTTATCCCAACATTCAATATATACAAGTCCCCAATCCAACACAAGTCAGATTTTAAAGTTTCCCTTCTCACTGCAAGTCAACCCCTGTCTGCAATAATCAGCTATTTTGCATTCCTTCAATTACGTGAGTAGCAAGGCATGCATATTTACATGTATTCAAAGGCAATAAATATGTCAAAGTTTCTTTTCTTCTTAAATTAAAAAAAAAAATCTTTTTAAACTGACAGGCAACCATAAAATTTTGCATAAAAAAATTGACTCTTGAACCAATTATACACAGAATTTAGGTGTGTTCTACCATTCATACCACAAAAGCATAGTTATTTTGCAATGCATTAATATTAAAATTTTTATGGAATTGGAATTAGTTGTCTATGTCTGCAATCTTATCTTGCATGTTAAACCAAACAATTTAATGGGAATGAATGTTATCAGTACAACAACTGCAGACTCCTTAAGCCTGCTGCACCAATTTTTACTTAATTTTACTAAGCTCACCATCAAGGTCATCTTTGTATGTCGTTTTCTTTAGCCAGTCTGTAGCTGGCCCACTTCCATTGACAGTCTGTGCCGAAATCCGCACCATATATTCCATGTCTTTCTGAAGATCAGTGAGAGCATAGAGACGTCTGTTTCCATCGGTGGTGACAGTCTCCCCACTTGATCCCTGTTTCTTGAAGCGGACTTTGTAGCCTGTAATTTGTCCATTACAATCATCGTCTGGTGGGGGCTCCCATCGAACCACAATACTCTGCAAAATCATAACATCACGTTTATTTTTCAACTTCATTTACATATGATTCCAGCAATACAGATTCAAAGAGAAAGTCATGGATGTATTTCAATCATATGTCTAAGGCAGGAGCTCTGGATATGAGACATATGCTAATGAATAAATGTTGGCACAAAGAAAGTACATTTTTTTTTAAAATTTTATTTCTACAAGAATACTTACCCAACCACATTAATGCTATGGAACATGCTCCAATTACTCTAAAATTCTGCAATCCCAGAAAGACACAAATTATGTCTTTCCTGATGACTGCTCCAGCAGCTTAAGTGGTTAAAGCATCCGCCTCGGAAGGGTCATACAAAATACTTAAAAAATGCTACTAATAGCTGCCTTGCTAGGCGCTCAGCATTAAGAGGTTTGGTTTAGGACTGATTGGCCTGGTTTCAGGATAATGTGACTGGGTGGGACATGTCTGTGATACGATGCCCCAGTACTAGACATCACTATATATTGCCACACTGCAGACAGACATCGTAGCAATGTGACAGAAAAATTGTTGACGCTACATTAAAAATCAAAATCACACACAAGTCTTTCCTGTCTATGAAACATGTCGATAAAAGGAAGGAACTCTTACCCATTACCTCCTCTTACAATTGCTAGATGGTTATCAATCAATCAGATGTTTACCTGTTGAAGCTGAGAGATACATTGAAAAGGATGCTCATATTTGCAGAAGCTTTGGGAGACTTTAATAGTAATATGATCAGGTATGTATTCTTGGAGAAACATAATTAACAAAAAAATTTACTTTCACGCTCAAATACATTCCTTGATCACATCAATGTATGGATAATAGGTAACAGGAAGAAATGCATGAGCATCAAACCTCTACCACATGTACCATTCAAGAAAAATATGTCTCTCTCCTAACATGAATGCAACACAATCAAACAGGCATGTAACATGTGCATCAATGCAAAGGTAAAAAGAAGTGAATGTTTCTGTACAGAGAAAGAATCTGGGCAA
Source organism: Megalonaias nervosa (assembly GCA_016617855.1). Lineage (NCBI taxonomy): Eukaryota > Metazoa > Mollusca > Bivalvia > Unionida > Unionidae > Megalonaias > Megalonaias nervosa. The sequence continues at coordinate 65,031 of JAECUM010006134.1, forward strand.
ATTCAGCAAAAGCCTTAGACCCATGCCCATGAAGAGATTGTCCTGATATCAACCGGGCCTGGTTGTTGTGTGGGTGCTGAATATCTGAGACTGAAATTTGAGAAGGTTGACTGTGCATGCAAGCAAATAGCCTCTAAAATGTCAAGAATGAAAACGTTGCATTTGAACACAATGTTTGCAGAGATCACTTGAACATAATGAGCTGAACATGAGGCTCATCTGGTCTTGTGAGACCTGAGCACACTGAGTGTATCACTCAATTCAGCTATGACGTTTGGGCTTGTAGGGCTACATAAAATTGCTGGTGGGGTTACGTAAACGTTTCTTGTCATTACAGGAATAAAGAGATACCAGGCCTCATGATCTATCTCCATGTGTTTCAAGTAGTGCATGACGGCAGAGACCAGCTCTTGCACTGTTGCCTTTCTCAGCATATCAGTCGAGGGAATTGTGTGGATGACTACATTTTGTTTGCCTTGCCAACCAAAGCCAATTTTCAGCTTTGAAACCAAGTTACATCACTGGGACTACGCTTAAATCTGAATTTGAGATATCATTGGTACATCAAAAGGGCATGCAACCCCCTTCATGCTGGAGCTAGGACTTTCAAAAACAGGTTTTATAGGATATCAGCTCCAGCGAAGTTTTGGGCTAAAAAAAGTGAGCAAAGTTGTGCCTTGTCAAAACTCAAAAAAGATTCCACTTCGTGAACTGGGTAAGTGATCTAGACCCCAAAAACCTGTAGATCATCCACAGCCCAGGTTTCTGCATCCTATACTGGAGACAAAGGTGGACAGCTTGTGGTTCCACCTTGTTGCATAAAAATCTATCATTGGAAGCCCCCCAAAGTGCACAAATCTGCTGAAAGATTGAATGACCCTCTTGGTGTGAAGAGTCTGGTCCCTTCTTGACACTTAGTCGGCTAGGTTATTCAGCCTTGAAGGGAATATGTCTGATGTAGACCATGTTCTTCGGCTGATTGCATCATCACAGAATGTCCCAGACCAGGATGCATAGGTTAGATTATTTCATCATCCTCAAGCCACCTCTGCTGGAGGAGGTACGTCACCACCATCAAGATGTGCAACATGATAAGAATGCCCTTCAGCAGAGCTGATCCTTGCAAAAATAAAATGCATTAACTGTAACATTCATGTCCAGAGGACTGATATGATGTGATATCTCCTGGTAAAGCTGGGAAGTAGGTGGGCTCCTCGTACAGATCATAATTTCCTTTTGGGGCTTTTCTCAAGTAATTTAAGTCAACCATTACTTGTGCCACCACTGATGCAGGAACTGTCTTACTTTGACTGAGATCATAACACAATGACTGAGTTGACCGGAAAAGGGATGCCATTGTGCCAGTAGGGCCATCTGCAAACCCTAAAGACACTTGAATGGAATAAAGTCTGCTGCTACACTGAGCAACTTTCTGTTGGAAACTGACTCTGTGACATCGATAATTCACACCAAGTGTACAGGGGGAAGACAAATGAATTTAATGAGATTAGTAAAACATTTCATAATGACTGGTACAATAATTGCAAAATATTAATAAGTTAACCAGATTTCAACAAACATGTTGCATGCACCATATAAAACAACATTTTAATTTTTGAAATAAAAAAGTGGATGGTTGAATTTAAATACTGAACTAGATTCCTAGAGGTCCATGTTTGCAGCATCAAGTGAAAGTGAAAACTAGTTAGATCCAGGTATAACTGTAACAGATATAAAGGCAAGTTAACCTTAAGAGTTGTTTCCCTTTGTTTATATAAAATATAGACAGATGGTTTTTATTTCTCCTAGAGGGGCCCTAGGTGACTAAGTAGTCAAAAGTGCTCGCCTTTACTCATCACTAACATCTCAACTCTGTCCGCATGGGTTATAGTATCAGACTCAGTCAATGTAGGTGTGTGAAAAAGTTGCCGATTTCTTCCTTTGGCTTGGTGTTTCTTACTGGGGTTCCTCTGAGTTCTTCCTCCACCATTTATACTGGCCGCCATGTATAGCCTATCGTGTGCTGAGAAATGGCGTTAAAACCAAAACAACATCTATGCTGGAAGGTTGGATTCGAGTTAGCAGAGAAAGTTCTCTCTAATATATTGTGATCAGGTAATGTATTTGACAGAGGAGGTTGTTTGCACTCAGAGGTTGATAAATTTCTGACAAACTTGTCAACAGTCACTACGAAATAAAATTCTATGTACTCCATGGTAAGATAAGTCAACTGACAGAGGTAGTCCCTGCACTTGATGTGAGAGTTATTCATATCAAACATTGCTTCAATGTCCCCACAGACCATTTCTGACAGTATGGACAAGATATTGCCATCTTCCCTGTGTGCAGCACTGAATATAGATTGATCAGGTCTGCTAGTTAGCCAGGCAGCCAGGCAAGTGGCATGGCTGTGTTATGCTGGAAAGAGAGAAAGGTGTGTTGGATGGGCAATTGGATGGTTGATAGAATTTGTGATGAAAACGTTTGGACTGATTTGATGGATGCACATATAACTGTAACTCTGGCAAGTATGCAGCACAGATTTCTGGTTGCTAGTTGCAAAAGAATGGCCAACTGCACGACCATACTGGCTGGTCACAGCCGTAGTGGTTGTGCAAGGCAGGTTGCTGACAAAACAGATCATCAAGGTCGATGTAAGACCCCATGTGCCCAGACCTAAAGGCCCAAAGGCCATGCTCAAACATGTCAGGGGACATGTGCCCACTAGCATGCCACAATGGGAGGACCATCGCCCATCAACATGCAAATCAATAGAAATTCTCCCACAGCCCGCAACTTCAACATTGTGTTTTGTACAAGTCTCCATATTTGCAACTCTAGCAAAGATAGGTGCAAATGCAGCATAAGCATCTCCAAATGCACTGATCCTCTGTTTCAAAATAGCTGGACCGAACTATCACTATTGGCATTGTTCACTTGGCCTTTAGGGGTGCAGATACACTGCCAGGATTTTACTAAAAGGGGGGGGGGGACTCTGCCCTTGTCACAAAAATAAGGGGGGAGCACATAAAAAAAAATATTTACCTAGCACTTCAATACCTCTCTCTCTCTCTCTCTCTCTCTCTCTCTCTCTCTTCCTGCTCCACTGTCAGAGCTCTATTGAAATAAAAATCTGTCAACTTAAGCTGTATAAGCACTAATCTGTTGTTTTTGAGCTTATTCTCTGCCTTATCTGTGTATGAATTTTGTAATTTGCTGAAATCCCCCCCCCCCTTCGCAGTCCGCTGTCTGAATGGGCATATGCATAGCTAGCTTGAACAAGCTGGGAACCTGTTCTTTATGGTTGTTCTGTACAAATTTCCACAGCTCATAGGTATTAGCTTTTGGATACTTCAGCTCCAAATCTGGAAATTTCATATGCTCTGCCCAAGTTTCACTTTCTTAAATCAGTACTTAACTGATTTCTCATCTGCTCCAGAATGCTATAATAGGGTTTTAAGTCTATCAGTGCCATAGTGTCCTTTATAAACAGGTATTTTGATCAAAAGAATATCTTTCCTTTTCAATTTCAATTATATTCTTATGTATTCAATTTATCTTAAAGTTTATCGGATTATATAGTTTTGTAGCATAAGATTTCCTAGGGCTAAATTGTTTGAGAAAAGAAATGAAACAAAAATTGCACTCTCCTTTTAACTTACTTGTATTTTAATTAGGCTTGGTATTCTTCCTTTCTACATTTAATTTCTAAATACTGCTGAAAGATGAGTTGACCTGCAGAGTGTCTGTTTTTGTCCATCCAGTATGTACATCTGACTCAAATACAAAATCATTTTCGGATTTAAAATCACTCGCTAGTATCATCATTAACATTTTTCCAGTTCCAATAATCTGATATAGTTCATAACTCTGTGTCTGTGTGTGTGTGTGTGTGTGTGTGTGTGTGATATTTGGATTTTTAACATAGCTTGAACAATGTTTCAGTCATATTGCTATGATGTCTGCTGTGTGGCAGTTTATAGTGCTGTCAAGCACTGGACATCATGCCACAGACATGTAGCATCATGTCGCACCCATTCACATTATCCTGACACCAGGCCGACCAGTCCTAACACTGACCTCTTAATGCTGAGCGCCTAGCGAGGCAGGTATTAGTACCCTTTTTAATAAGTCTTTGGTATGACTCGGCCGGGGTTCGAACCCATGACCTCCTGGATCCGAAGTGGATGCTCTAACCACTAGGCCACAGGAGCCGTCCAGTTCATAACTTTAAAATTGTCGTCCTTAATATCATCAGCCATTATCTGCCAAACAAAATCGTCATCTGAACATAAACTATGTTGGAAATCAGCCATTTTGGTATCCTAGGTCACCAGTATTTTAAACACACAGTTGTAAAACTTCCATGCTGCAAGGTTCAAACAACAAAATGCTTGTTCCAGGGCCCAACGTGTCAATCAAAATTAGTTAAAAACCATTCATGTGCAACAGAAGAACCCAAAGGTGTAATCAGTTTCCAAACTGAAAAGAGACAGATGTCATGATAAATTCTACGAAACCTCTAATGGCAGCAGGACTTATGTCAGGGCAAGGATTTTAAGGATAATAGTTTAATAAAAATTGTATACTGTGGAGAGTACATTTTTATAAGCTTGACTTTAAACTAATTTGTGGGAGTTCTTGTTCATCACTGCTCTCCAAGTGTGCAAATTTGTACAAATTTTGGCAGCATTGCTTTGGATGGGGAGTGACCCTGGCATCCCCCACTACACTAGCCAATGATGATGTTTTACACTGAAGGCTCAAGATGTCTATTTCAGTCAGCTTTGACTTCACCTATCTCTCTACTTTGAAACTCTTGCTCAGAACTGTGGACCATATTCCTAAGTGCAAACAAGGGTCATATTATGAATAATCTAGGTTACCTTAAATCTCTATGTGAAAACATACGGTTATCATTGTTTAACTGAAATGATAACAACAGCAACAAAAACAAAGGAAAATAACAACTCACAAGTGTTTACAATACCACAATGTATGTGTTGTGAATGTGTGAAAAAATTTAAGAAGTGTATACAAATAAGGCAAGCAAGAATGAGCACCAATGCCACTGTGTTGTAGTACAAGATCATAAATTTGTACAAATCTGTACAAAAAGTCCACAAATATACAAGATAACTGATCAAAATAAAAAAATATTTTTAAAAAAAACACTTGAAGCAAACACATTAATAATCAATACTAAACCAACTTTACAGATAGATGAGTAAAATTCAAGCTGATTTTCTTCGATACTGAAACAATGTGGTGCTTTTAAACATCTGGTTGATGAATACAGTAGTCCCCCTCTTATACGGCCACCCCTTCTGCACCAGGAAAGTGGCCTTATAAGACGGGTGGCCTTTACAGAGGAGGAATAAATTTTTTGTGAGAAGTATATGTAATGTACGTAGTAAGAAAGCTACATTCTTCAAAGCATTTAATATCTTCGTTTAAAAGTAACATTATTTATTAAAAGGTTCTTCTTGTTATAATAGACTTATTGCAACTGAATATGCATTAATAGTTCTTATTCTTGGCATAAGCGTGATATGCGAGCGGGTGTTGTTGTCATGCACATTGCAAAACCATTCAAAAACATCATTTAATAAATCTTGGTACATACATAATTCTCTTTCCATTTGCTCCATTTTCCCACTGCTGCTGAATAACCTCCTTATCAGTTACGATGTTGTTTATTCAAGTCTTTCAACATAAAATTGTTTTATTCGAGTTTTTTCTACCTAAAATCGTTCGGCAAGTTCCCCCTCCCCACCTCACCCGATGTCGTCGAGTTGAATAACAGACTTTTTTCTAAAATAATCGTCTCCATTTATGTGATGACATGTTAACGTTTGGTAACGATTTATTTGGATGTTGCTAACTGTATGTGATTTAATTATGCAGACGAAACTTTTGCAGAGCGGACGAAATGCTTTCTTCGTAAAGGAATGTGTTGTCACGTGATTTTTTGGTCTTTGTCTGGTACCCTGTTTTGTTCAAGGCTAATTTCTCTCTGTGTGTGTC
>JAECUM010006135.1:0-22819 GCA_016617855.1 Megalonaias nervosa
ACAATTCAGAAAAACGGTATAAAATATAAAATGTAATGATGTTAAAAATAATATATAATGCACGTAAAATGCTAACAAGCTGATTAAAATTTGTTGCATAAAACTCATTTTCTTAAAACGGTTAAACGGATGGTACGTCCTCGTGCAATGTTAATAATTTTATACAGTGGGTTTCTGGCCCAAAACCCTATTTTGAATCTGTCAACAATATGAATTTTATTCACTCCATGGCCCCCTCAAGTCAGCCAAACAAATAGGAAAACAACTTTGTTGAGACAACAAAATTTATTTCATAATCGTTATCCAGTCGAGGACATGCCATTGAATCGTCGCCGTCGTCAAACAAAATATGGGTTTGATCCAGAAACACCCCATACACAAGACTACTTATATATTTCACACAATATTGCTAGATATTGATATATGATATTTTACGTAATATTTTATATGAGATCTCTTATGATTTTTTAGTTTTTAGTTTTTGCGATAATATCACTCTCATCATCATGGCCGAACAAATGCAAATTAACTTTACCGCTGATACAAGAATCAGGTTCTAACATATTGATAAAGTTTCCATGCGAAACTATTGTCTTGTTAACGTAACATTTTTTTTAGCTCATCGTCAACTGTAATTTTTGTGTATTTGTTTTGCGATATCGGATTATAAAGATTATCAATAGTTTTAGAAAGCTCTTTTGTGATCAAACAAGTTTATCAAAATATTCTGAATAATCTTTACAAACAAGAGACAACTTTATCTTGTTTCCATTTTTGAAGTACGTGCTATATTTCTCCTTGTTAAGAATAATAGTCATATGCTTACCATGAAAGAGAATTCTCTTCATCTTTAACGTGGTATCTTCCATTGTAATATCTTCCATAATATTTGAAATTCACACACAATTTACCGAATACTGTTTCTCATATTTCACAACTTTATTTGCTATCATATCAACTAACATATCATCTTTAACTCGAAGTTCTTGTATCAGATCTAGCATTATAAACTTTTCTCCTCGTAGATAAGCTCGAAGTATTTTACAGGTCGTACTATTATTTTTTATTTTGGTTCGATCTTTTTGCTGATCGATGATCGATGATAATACAATACCTGCTACAGATACTATTAACAATAACGCATTTGTTGTTACTCCTGCTGATGCCAACCCTGCTGTTGTTTACACACTTGGAATATATTTTAGCATGCCTCCGATTTAGCTGTAGTATTTTCTAGCTCGTCTGACATAATACAATTTTTTTATGATAGTACGTATAGTACTTGATTAGCTCGTTGCTGTCGTTGTCTGAGAGACTAGATGAAATATGGTTGAAGTCGATTATTTCTTTTTTGTCATTATCGATCTGAGATAACAAATTTTACTGCGCAAAAGTAAACGTTTTCTCAGAAGCAGATTTATTAACCAGATCATTAAATTTACTATTAACAGGATCAGCAATGATATTTCTATAACCATCATATATCTCAGATGATGTATCTTTATATCTAGATCAGTAAGAAAATTTGTGATAATTGCTACAGATGGTGGATTAAGATGTGTTTGTATTTCGGTGACATCATTCACAATATTTTGGTAAACATCAATTGTTGATTCGATATAACCTGTTGATATAAATAAATCAAAGTCGCTGAGATTATTAGTTAACATATGTTTTTTAAGTATTGCATATGCTGTTGCAAAAGATAAAAGTCCACGTTTATCAACGTTGAAGTTGATGTTATTTCCAGGTAGGTTTAGATTCCAGACAATAAGATCTTTAATATTTCTTTTATTTGTTTTCCGTTAGTAACTTTCCAGCTGCCTTTTTGTAGTCTTTTAGAGAAATCTTTTTGTGAAGGATATCATCAGCTACATCTAGTTTAACAGGTTTAATAAAATTGTTAATACTTGTTATATCATCAAGTGTGTTATAGACTAGATCTTGCTCATCTTCGCTACAAGACTCAATTTTTGACTTAATAACTTTTACTGCTATCAGTGCCGCATTTATCTGTAGATCAGAATATTTTTATAATCACTGCTTGTCAGAGAATCCACTAGTATAAGATATGCTGTCACCAGTGTATTAGCGTCATCATGATAATCTGCGACCACAAATAATGTTGTTGTTTTTTTTTTTTTATCAGGATAGTCCATACCTAGCTCGCGAAATATTCAGAGTGTAGCAAAACTGTCACTTATCCCGCGATATTGTCTTAATTTATTTTTTTTTTAATTTCAGCTAGTTCATTAAGTTCATCATGAACTTTTTTCATTCGCTTTTTTATCACCATGAGATTTTGCTTTTACAAGGTTAGACCTGTTAATAATTATAGAATTTTCTTTGTTTAGCTCGAGCAACGTCTTTCTCAACAGCGACTCAACTTTCAGTCGCTGTTGCTCACAATCGTTTGGATGACAGTATTTAGTGATAATATCAAAATCTCCGATAGCTGTTATCTGTGGACTTCTCATACCTGCAATTCTGACAAAATTGTCTTCGTTATCTGTTAAATCGGGTGATTCTAGTGGTAAATGTTTCATTTTAGCAATTATACTTGCTGCTCGTGCTTCATTTGCACTCTCTGGGTCTAGTTGATAAATATTAGCTACCACCAATATTCCTGTTCCAGGATCAAATATAACGTCATGAAACTCTTTTGCGACTCTGATCGACGGAGGATCAACAAACATTATAAACTACATCTGCACTAAATCATCAATCGCGTACAACTGAAACATTGTCAGATGAGGATAACTAGTTTCTGCATTGACGATATATATCCGAAAGTAAAGATACTTGTTAACCGTGTTAGCATCAGCGATAGTAAACTGTTGACTTGTTGAGATATAAACACCTGTTGAGTTCTATAAAGCTGTCCATGTATTATCTGTTGATCCCTCTAATCGCCAGTTGTATATGCGACCAATGCTAAAATTTAGTCGACCTCATAGCTGAAATTTCCATATGACAACAGCTAACGCGTACTAAATTTTGATCCAAAAATTGCTGGTTTCTCCGTTGGTTGCCTATTCGGGACCTCCAGGTATGACGCTGTTAAACGCGAAGGCATAATTCGGATTGTTTCTGGGATACTGTGTTGATGGTGTCGCTGTAAGACCCCAACGATTATCTGTATAATCAACAAGATGATGAATATAACTGACATTGCTGTGAGCTGGTTTTGTGCTGCCAAAAAATAACACTATCAACATAAAGTTTATTTACAGAATCAGATACAGCAACAGGAACGTATGATGATGTTATTTTTTTGGACATCATGTAAATAGCTCCTCTGATTGTGCCTCCAGTTCTTTTCATGTAAAGAGCATCAGTTGATGTACCTGCAACAGCAACATAATTATTTGCTGCCGCGTCGACGTAAGATTTGTTTGTCAGATCAGATACAGCTACAGGTGCTCTTCTGGCAAGTTTTAAATATGCTGTCAATGACCCCTTTAGCTGATCATAAGATACTGCATCTGATTCTCCACTCGGTGGAAAATCTGTTGGTAGTCATGTTATCTTACCGCCGTTGATAAATGAAATAGTACCTGGTACAAAATCACCAGATTTTCTTAATTTTAAATTTGCTACCATGTTAGATTGATTGATACTTACCGCCTGAGAAAGATTTTGATTAGATGCGGATACGTTATCTCCAGGTTTATTATTTTTTAACCTGTCATACTGATGTCACTGGTCCTTATCCCACCGGCGAGTGGAAATTTATCTGATACTGCTGCGGTACGTTGATTGTAAATTACCGCCTGTGTGATATCAGCATTGTTTAACGGATATGATGTGCTGATATTTGTTATCTTATTATTGCTCATGTTGATGTTGTTGGTCATTGTTGCACGGCAAGTGAAAGTTTTTCAGATACAGCTGTGGTCAGCTGATTGTAACTAACAGCTTGTGTGTTATTCACGTTGACAGGAGGATATGTTGTTTCCAAATCTAATACTCTTTGTCCTGACATTATTAGATTGCCGGTCATTGTATCACCAGATCGTTTAAGGTTGTTTGTCAGATCAAAATCTGAAGTTGTGGTTGCTGTTGTTTCAGCAGATGAACTACGGACAAATGTAAAAACTTTTGTTTAGTAGCTCATGTTATTGTAATTGCTGACGATAAAATTTTGTGTACTTGTTATATGATGAGCATAATAAACTTTGACACCGAACTAGCAATAAAAAAAAACATAATTACGAGTTACAGGATTGACATTACCTGGGGGACGGAATAACTGGATTTGGCAAAACAAACGTGCTAATGAATCTGTCACTGAAGAACATATTCAACTGCGATTGCGTGTATATCTACACGATCAATCCTCAGCAGAACAAATACGAATTATTAAATACAACGAAAAACTAAAAAGTGAACTTGGTGTTGGTGAAGATATATTTGTTATAAGATCACCCTAAGATCTTGTTCCTGTTGCAGAACTGGAATCGGACGAACATAAGATTATCGTTTTTGATTTTACTTTTAATTGTCAAGAAATGACGATGTAATGCAGTTTATCTTGCCCAAGGTTTTTATAACGTTGATCGTTTGATCAGAACAAATACGGGTTGTTTTATACTATTTAACGTACTGGACAATACTAACGTGCAAAACATAGCATGGCAACAATGCGGTGATGTTTCCAGAGACAAATTTGTTGGTCTTTGTCATGAGGCATCTCATGGAAATCACAGTGTTTTCTTATTTAATAAAGTTGCCAGAGACACCAAGCATATGTTTCGACGCGGAATTGATAAGTTTTAGACTGTAAAGGAGTATAAAATTAATGTTATATTCACAATAATGGACAAGCTGCGGGTAAATCTTCTAAAGAAATGTGTGGCTACAAGAGCTGCATTTAAGAAAAAAAGTTGTGCACGAACGTACTGAACAACAACAAACCGCAGAAGAAACTGCAAGCCTCTTTAAGCCTATCACCGAATCTGTACTTGGAAAGAAACACGGCATCGACAAAATATCACCAGAAGATCTAGAAAAATGAAAAGAAAGAGGTCAGCGATGACTACTCGAAGAAGGGGAAAAGAAAGCTTCCGAGGATATTATTGCAAAAACTGTTTCTAAACTTGACGTTGTAAAAACAAATAAATAAATAAAAAAAAAAAAATAAAAAAAAAAAATAAAAACCCAGCAGAAATCATATGATGATAGTTCAAGACAAAGTAGGTTTATCGCAAAGAAATAAATTGAACTTACAGAAAGTTAAGAAAGTTCCAGGATGTAATGACTAGGGGATCTGAAAAATGTATTTTAAGGGTAAGACATATTGCAAAAATCTATCAGCAAGTTTATACCATATTTTCCAACAGACTACTCAGATTTTCTAAAGAGAAAAAAGATTAATATCGACATGAAAAAAAAGTTAAAATTGAGCGAAGATTAATACGATGATGCTATCTCAAAACTCGAATCTTACATTGGTGAATTAGAAAATTTTTATAATTTTAGTAGCGGTGATGAAAAGCTTGTTGATTTTACCGAAAATGAAATATCTGATGAGAATGTTGTTAATCTTGCTGAAATTCGCATGAAAAGTATCAGAGCAAATTATATATATCGAACAATAGAAAAATATAAACCAAAAAGGGGTATGGCGCTATAAAAATCGTTTGGTACAGTTTTATCTGAAGTTTCAAATGAAAAATATTTGAGAAAAGGAAAACAAATTATACTCGTCTGATGCTTATCTCAAAGAGGTGTACCTCGAAGTAAAACAACAAAGTGAATCGTATGACTCAGATGTTTCATTTAATTCTATTGAAGGAGAAGGATTAAAGATCTTTAACTCGGCTGTTGCTATTATTGATCGACTGATGCTGCTAATATCATCGAAAGAAGCTGGAAAAGTAAGTACAGAAATCGACAACGAAATAGTTATATACTTGATCATCTGAGATCGAACGGTTCTTTAACGACAGACAAGTATTATGTGTTACACAGCGACTTTGATTAGCAGCGAATTAATTCATGAACGCAAAGCTAGTGTTTATAGAACACCAAGCAGGGGATTGCATAACAATGGAGTGTAAATCACTCTAGTTTTATCTGCGAATAACAAATAAAAATGTCGTTGATGACGCTGCTACACGATTCGTCTCAGATAACATCGAACAGCGCAAACTTTTCAGTTTTTAATAATCCTGTTATCAAAATAGTTGGCATTGATCAGTATGAGATCGGATTAGTATCGTCTACTGTCTGGCACTATATGGCAAATGTCAAATCTAACGTCAAAGATGATTTTACGTTCGGGTTGAAAACAAATAATATTATTGATTGGACATCTGTTAAGATATCACAAGACGCCTACAACGTCATAGATATCAACAAAACAATAAAGTATTTTATAACCGCTTGAGTAATGGTATATCATCAGATAATTTTGAGATCATTCCGAACTACAACACGTTACGAGCAAGAATAACACTAATAAACAAATTATTTATTGATCTTAGCGGCCAATACACAATAGGATCATTGTGCGGATTTAATAAGCGACAATACGGATCAGATACGCAAAGCCGATCAGTTGCGACAATATCACATAACGGCGAGTCAGCTGTCAATATCACAGATGTAAATACAATATTGATCAACTTTTCTATTGCAACTGGGTCATACACGCCACGAGGTAGCCAAGGACAAACGATTTATTCGTTTAGTCCTGATGTTTCTCCTGGTTCGCTGATGAAAGTTAATCCAAAAGAAATAATATACAATCCTGTTAGTCTCGAAAATCAAATATCGTCTATCACGATGACACTTACCGATCAATCGGTCCGACAAATTGATCTTAACAATAGAATTGTTGCTTACTATCTACATCTGAGTGTCAGTAACTGACCGTAGTGAGCTAGCACAATATAATTAGTTAACTAATCACAACCAGTTTTATCAGATAACTTGTATAACAAGATGAAACAACGAAACATTTATCACAGAAAAATAGTAGGTGGGTTTTTTAAAATATCTTCTCCAAAATAGTTGAAAATATACCTGGAATAGCACACAAAGTAGCACCAATCGCGTTAGACGCGACAAAGACTTTTTCAACAGTAGCCGCATCTGCAGCAGGAACAGCTGTCGGACAAAAGATCTCTAATAAAATAAAAGGAACTACATCTATAGCTGGCAACAATGATATAAAACAGTTTATTTCTTAAATAGCACCATCATCGGAAACAGCACGTGCGATGATAACAGCAACAAAAAAAAATTGTTTTCTTCGGCCGGAGAAAATATTATCAGAAAGTTAATAACATGAGCTAGCCCAAAACCTGATGTTGCTGCGTCTTGGTGGTTGCCAAATAATCACGATTTTGTCTGACGATTACAATAAAAATGTCTATAAAATTATCTTGACCTTGCTGATGAGATAACCGTAGACGACTCTGCAATGGAGTTTCAGTTCTCGATGAGAACTCTAATGAGCCTAACAAGATGGGAATCAGAACATTTAATATTCGAGACGAAGATGTGTTTTTGTTACCGCATAAAGCCGTACTTGAAGTTCAAGGTAATATAAGAACAGCTGCTAATGGTGATGTTGGCAAGTTACACTTGTTAATAACGGATGGGGCTTTTTTAAAGTGCGCGATATCAACTTGCCAATCAAACCGTAGAAGATATATCTATGCACTTACCAGTTGCAAGTAGCATTCTTAAAGTGGTGTCATTCAACGATGATTACTCGAGATGTATTTCAACAAACATGATGTGGTTCAAAGATACTGGAAGTGGAAATGCATTTTCAAACGAATTTGTTTATTTTGGTGAACTTGCAGCTGCAGCTGATGATGCTACAAGAGAAGTTATAGTATGAAATTTTCTTAGAGCTAACGCTGGTACATTTGGAATTGAAGCACCAACTCCAGTTGGTGCAGATGCAGGTTTAAATACAGCTGCAGTAAGAAATTCTCTTATAAATCTTTGTAATATTCTTGAAATTGCTCCACCTGCAGTAGAAACTTGTGGAACTGACATGTTTGCGATAGCAAAACGTATTTCAGATAACACTACTATCAAAAATCGAACATACAACGAAGGTTACGCTAAACGAAAAGCGTTTTCTAATGGAACAAGAAAAATTACGATCATACTACCGTTGAGCAAATATTTGGGTTTTGCCGGGACTATAACAAGGTATTTCGTGGTATAAAACAACGCTTATACTTGACAGAGCTGATCAAAACGATTGTTTGATGAGAACTGCTGCTGCTGGTGACCCTGCTAATAATTTCAGTTTGGGATTTCACGACTTGCTTTATGGATTCCACGAGTTGTTGTATCCGTCTCAAAACTAATAGAACTTGAAACAATGTTAGCCGCTTACGGCAGAAAAATATATTTCGAACAGCATCAGGTTTATTAGATGGCTGTACCAAATTCGACTGATAATACATGGCGGATAACAATAGCGTCTAGCAAACAGTTACCGAAACATATTTTTGTTGTATTTCAACGACAAGATCGACACAATGATCAACTTCAAAATAACTCTGTTTTTGATAACGCTGACGTCAGACGAATATCTGTCAGTATAAACTCCAAGCAATATCCTGAACGAGGGATCGAATTCAATTTTGGAGATGATGCTAACAAAAATTTATCTCGTGTTTATGTGTATCTGATGGAGGTGATGCAAAAGAATCAGGACGCTGACAGTGGATCTCAAATATCGGTCGAAGAGTTTCGAGTTCTTTACCAGATATTTCGTTTTGATGTTAGTAAGCACAGCAAACGAGCTATTGGATCAACCGCTGATACTGAGGTAACATGGACGTTAGGAGAAGCTCCAGCTGATACATATTACGCCTACGCGCTTGTATCATCTGACAGTTACGGAACACTTAATGCTGTACGAGGTAGAGTCACCGTCCAAGTGTAGACCACTAGTGGTTCAAGTGTAATGTTCAAAAACGTTCAATTTTATCTGATAAAATTTATAATGAAATATATATTGCATGATATTAATTTGTCACAGGGACAAATACAAAAACCAGCATTAGCTAAAGCTAAACAAAAAGCAGTCTCGCTAAAAATAGATTTCCAAACGCATCGCGTTCCCCAAAAAATACTTCTTACACAACAGCAAATAAACAAAATACTGAAAACTAAACCTTGTATACTTGATATGTCAGTGGCACAAATAACAGCATTTGCAAGATCAAAAGCGATCCATGGTGGATCAATCAGAACATCAATAGCTGTTATGACTCGAACATTATTGCCAAAGATTTTGCCTATGCTAGGAACGTTAGGTATAGCTGCAGCGTCAGGTGCAATATCAGGAGTACAAAAACAGCTGTATCCGGCAACGGCATAAAACAGTTATTGTAACGTGCAGATTGCAAAAATGGAGATGCTTTGCACTCTAATTCTATCTGATCAGTAATTATAAACAATGCCGACAACACGAGCACGAAAAGCGACTAGGACAAGAAGAAGAAAAAGACAGCCAAGAACGAACCTCAACACGGTCAAAGACGGGTTCATAGGTCCGCTGCTGGCAGGGATAGCAGGACGTCTGTTACCAAATCTGCTAGGAATAGGACACGGACTTCAATCACATCTATGAGAAGGACTCGGGGACGAGGATTAATGCTACCTGGAACCAGACGATAAAATCATCGACGAGTTCTGGAACTCGAATGATGAAATCGTCAACGAGTGCTGGCACTCGCGCGTTAAACAATTTTGAGATCGTTGATAAACTTAAATCTGTCGACGGATTTATCAGAGTATTTTCAAAAGATGAGTTAGCTGAGAGATCACCAGCGAATAAGATCGCTCGCGGTTGCAGCTGTGTCATCAATATCAAGATTTCAACGACGGATTTGGAACACATTATGTAGCACTTTACAACAACAATTATTTTGACTCGCTTGGTCTTCCTTATCAAACAATACATATAAAAAAAATATTTTAAAAAATAAATTATAACTCGAATCAGCTTCAACCAAATGGAACGTCAGCTTGTGATTTTTATTACGTTATGTTTATCTCCAAGTCTGATGGCAAACCAGGTAACTTTTTAAAATTTATTTTACAATTTAACCCGTTTCATGATATTTAGCAATGATCGCTAAGCTGTACAATATTATTTTTGTCTGATATCAAGTATAAAATTACAACATACTGTCTCAAATGCATAATCAAAACCAATAACATCAATGAAACGACAGAAATAGCTAGCAATAACAGAAAAATGCTGAAAAGTATATGTGATGTCTGTGGCAGGCGAAAGAGTATGTTTCTTAAACATGCTAAATCCGGTCATACAATCACTGGTGGTTGTGCGATGCAAAATGTACCAAAAACATCCGATGATAAAGTTATTTTAGTCAGCGACTACAAATAAATGAAATGTAATTGCGAAGATGTGAACAAAGATATGTGCCTTGAGCAATTTAAAATAGTTGCTTATTGTCAGCATTGTAATCACAGAGCTGTCATCGGATCAGGATTGGATATACATAAAATTATTGGCAAATTACCGAATCCAAAGAGAGGTTGGACATTACCAGGACATAAATATACTTGGCCATGGAATCCACTTGATCAGCAACTCGACGGCGATGATAATCCGTTACCAGGACAAGAACCTTACAATACATTTGATGCAATTGCGATGTGTCATGATATTTGTTACCGTGATCACGTCGACGACTAACTAGGTTGCGATCGTGTAATACTTGACGAATTAAGAGAGATGAAACCTAGAGGAAGACGAGAACGAGTTGATCAAAAGCTTGTTCAAGGTATCATTCGAGCTAAATATAAACTCGACATTGGGATGTCTGGTAAGCTTGCTTCAGATATCAGTGGAAAGCAGAGCGTTCTGGCTCATGAGCTTAACAACAAACCCCCCAAAAAGTTTCTTCGACGAAAGGTCGTCGCAAACGCAGTAGATGATATCTGGGCGATAGATCTCGCAGATATGCAAAACATTGCACAGTACAACGATAACAAAAGTTACCTGTTTAACATTTTTGACGTTTTTAGTAAATACGCAGTTAGCGTTCCTGTTTCTGATAAAAGACGATCTGCTATAACAAATGCGTTGCGAAATATTATAGCTGTTTAAGCGCGAGAACCAAATAAGATTTGGACCGACCATGGATCAGAGTTTTTTAATAAACAACTCGAGGAGTTTCTAAGACAAAACAACATAAGAAATATACCTGGAATAGCATACAAAGCAACAAATAAATATCGAAAGAATATTCCTACATCAAATAGCTTTAAGAAAGCTGATTTTGTGGTACCATCAGGGGTATATTTTATTGACATTGAATTAACATTAAAAAATTTTGCAGCTGATGAAATTGAAGAAAATAATATTTCTTCACCTGTATAGAGTTTGTTGATATAACAGTTTTTATTACGATTTTTGAAATTAATAACACCTTCTCAATCGCGTCTCGTATTTTCCTCAGATGTAACAAGGTCAAGATTTTCGAGATTATTATCAACTTTATTGCTATTGATATGATCTATTACAAGACCTTCGGGAATAGCTCCATTAAATACCTCACAGACAAGACGATATGGGAGATAGCTGACATAACCGGTATTAATACCTTGTACTTTTGCACATAAATATTCCGTATTGATGATATTACCAACAACATTCTGTTTGTTTTTATGTTCCTGATAATACCTCTAATGCTAGCCTCCTATAAATCATATACTGGATGTGGTTTAAACTCCTCTTGTAATGACAAAGTTGCAATAGTATTGTCTGTAACATGTTCATTGATATGAAAAACGTTTATTCCAGCTGGAATATCGTCGTTGACTAAGGTCCAGATAAAGTCGTGCAAAAACATTATAGTATATTCATTATCATCTTCTGCATTTAGTGTGTATCTTATAACCATCAGGTGTTAATACTCCGATACCATTTTTCGTTTTAAGATTTATAACAACACCAAGTTCATTACCGGCAAACAAGTTATATTGTGGATGACACCAGAATATTTCCTGGCACCTTCCAAGACTATTGATGATAATAGGTCGTTGGTACAATTTTTCCATGATATACTATAGTGTTTTTCTCTAAATGACAATTTCGTATCGTACCATTAGAGAAATATCAGAATCTTTGGGTATTATTCCAAAATATGTATATTGGATATGAACATAGTGATCAATGTCCCAACATCCATTAGCATCAACTGCTGTCTAAAGAAAACCAATACGAACTTCCGAGGAAATATAAATGTAAGCAGTTAACACGCATGAATCGTGGGCATTGCTGCCTTGAGCGAGACCCGGCTTGCAGGAGAACGCGAACTCTGTGAAAGGGGCTCCTGATACACTTTCTTTTGGAGCGGCCGAGGAAGTGAAGAGCGCAGTGAGGCTGGTGTCGGTGTTGCAGTGAAGACAGCACTGATTGGCAAATTGGCTCGACCTCCCAAGGGAGTAAACGACAGACTCATGACCATGAAACTCCCCCTCTTATCTGAAAGAAAGCATCTTACCATCATCAATTGCTACGCTCCAACCATGATCAACCTGGATGAAGTGAAGGCCAAGTTCTGTGAGGATCTTCACTTCGTCAATGATGACGTTCCAATGGCAGAAAAGCTTCTTGGAGACTTCAATGCAAGAGTAGGCTGTGATCACGTTGCCTGGGATGGAGTGCTAGGAAAGCACGGAGTTTGTAGTAAGCGATGTCGTGGAGATTATTGTGCAAAACATAATCAACTTGTTAAAACTGGTCTCCTGGATTACAAATCTGTATTGGATGCGGACATCTCGTCGCTCTAAGCACGCATCTCATCGAGTACGTCATTGTCAGGAAGAGGGACAGGCAGGATGACGTGTGACCAAATCCTTGTGCGACGCTGATTGCTGGACAGACCACCGCCTCATCATCACCAAGCTCAACATCCCTATTCAGCCCAAAAGACGCCCGCAGGGAAAGAAGGCTCCTAAACGACTAAACATCACCAAGCTGAAACACACCAGTACCAAACAGTCTCTCGTGTATGCACTGGAAGAACGTCTGAAATCCACCCCTCTGGACGATCAGAATGTGGAGACCGACTGGGCGGAATTCAGAGAGCTGGTCTACAGCACAGCTTCGGAAATCCTAGGACCCTCAACCAGAAAGCACCAAGACTGATTTGATGAGAACTGCGACGAGATCAAGAAGTTGCTGGATGAGAAACATCGCCTCCATCAAACCTACCTCAACAACCCCAAGTCCACCTCCAGGAAAGATGCGTACAACAATATACGCAGAACTGTACAGCAGAAACTCCGTCAGATGCAAGACACATGGCTGAGCAACAAAGCTGATGAAATCTAATGCTACGCAGACAGGCATGACATGAAGAACTTCTACAATGCTCTGAAAGACGTGTATGGATCTACATTCTTTGGATCATCCCACCTTCTCAGCGCAGACGGGAACACACTAATTACTGACAAAGAGAAGATTCTTGAACGATGGGCTGAACACTTTGACAGTGTCCTGAATCGCCCTTCATCCATCAACGATGAAGCCATCAGTCGTCTCCCCCAATTACTCATCAACAAAGCACTGGATGACGCTCCAACTTTGCTCAAGACACAGAAAGTGATACGTCTGCTCTCCAGTGGCAAAGACCCTGGTTCAGACTCCATCCCAGCTGAAGTCTACAAGAAAGGGGGCACAGCCCTGATAGAAAGGCTCCACCAACTGTTTTCACTGATGTGGCAGCAAGAGACGATCCCCCAGAAATTCAAAGACACTTCCATAATCCACCTGTATAAGCGCAAAGAGAACCGCCAGGCCTGCGACAACCACCGGGGTATATCCTTGCTCTCAATCGCAGGAAAGATACTCGCCAGAATCCAACTGAACCGCCTCACTACACACCTTGAACAGGGACTCCTGCCAGAAAGCCAGTGTGGATTCCAGAAAGAACGTGGGACCATCGACATGGTGTTTGCTGCGAGGCAGCTACAAGAGAAATGTCAAGAGCAAAACGCCGACCTTTTCTCCATCTACGTCGCCTTGACAAAGGCCTTTGATATTGTCAGCAGAGAAGGATTGTGGAAGGTAATGGCCAAGTACGGATGCCCGAGAAAATTTATATCCATGGTGCAGCATTTCCACGACGGCATGCACGCACGAGTCCAGGACAATGGAGAGACATCTGAGCCATTCCCAGTAACCAATGGCGTCAAGCAAGGTTATGTTCCGACACCGACACTGTTCAATCTATTGTTCTACGCCATGCTGACTGATGCGTTTAGAGACGGAAATGTTGGAGTCGGCATCAGGTACCGTACAGATGATAAACTGTTCAACCCCAGGAGACTTCAAGCGAAAACCAAGGTTATGACAGACACCATCAGGGAATTCTTATTTGCTGATGACTGCGCCTTCAACGCTGGCTTAGAAGCCGACTTGCAACACAATGTTGACAAGTTTTTCAGCGCCTGCACAAACTTTGTTCTCACCATCAGTACCAAGAAGACTGAAGTCCTGCATCAGCCGGTCCCTGGAAGAGCCCTATGTTGAGCCCAACATCACCGTCAACGGCCAAAATCTCAACGTAGTGAACCGCTTCACCTACCTTGGTAGCACACTGTCACATAGCGTCACTACTGACGACGAGGTGAACCTCCGCATAGCCAGAGTCAGCACAACTTTCGGCAGACTGTATGCCAACGGCTGGAATAGAAGAGGCATCAGCATCCAGACCAAACGAAAGGTCTACAGGGCAGTTGTGCTCCCCACACTACTTTACGCATGCGAAGCGTGGACGGTGTACCAACGCCATGCCAGGAAGTTGAACCACTTTCACACCACGTCTCAGGAAAATCCTCAACTTCAAGTGGCAGGACAAGGTTCCAGACACTGAGGTACTCGCCAAAGCAGGTCTCTCCAGCATCCACACCATCTTGATGCAGTCCCAGCTACGCTGGGCTGGACATGTTGTACGCATGCCAGACCACCAGCTGCCTAAGAGACTCTTTCATGGCGAGCATCAGCAAGGACAACGATCCCAGGGAGGTCAGAAGCAACGCTTCAAAGACAATCTGAAAGCTGCCTTGAAAGCGTTCAACATAAACCCTGATTCCTGGGAGCAAACAGCAAGCGATCGAGTCACTTGGCGTTCTTCCGTGTTCAAGGGCTCCAAGTTGTGCGAATCTAGCACTACAGCAGCCGCAGAGCTCAAGAAGCAAACCAGAAAAGCCCGTGCCACCAACCCTCCTGGAGATGTCCCACTCATCCCTTGTCCCTTGTGCAAACGAACTTTCCGTGCAAGAATTGGCCTCATCAGCCACCTGCGCACGCACAGAACAGAACCTGCCCCTCCAACCCTCGGATAACTAGAGTGGTCCTTGTCGACTCGACGGACGAACAACAACTACACCTGGGCGGACCAGTGTTGTAGGTCTGTCGGATATAAATTATTATACTCGAAATAACTTTTACACCGATTTCAGCAGCAGGGATAGTGAACCCTACATTTCGATTATAGATATATTTGCCTGAAAAACGTAAATACATTTTTACTTACAACGCCTCTCCCTGCTCAATTTGTAAGATATTCAAATCTTACAATATGGACAAATATACATGGAATCCAAGTGGTCTGTTCACTCTCCCTGCTGCCTCATTCTTGTTAAATTTGTTTGGTATACATGAAACTCAGATATAATGCTTATTTTCCCGCTACAACAATTTAACAGATAAATGTATTATAATGAATCACTGTAGGTGGTTATTAAAGACTTCTGCAGTTTGTAGTAAGCGATGTCGTGGAGATTATTGTGCAATTATTGTTAAAAAATCTCCTGGATTACAAATCTCTATTGGATGCGGATTGGCATCTCGTGCGGTTATTTGTGCAAAGTGTGGTGGTAACAAGTACAGCGCATTAATATATTATTATCGAAATTGAATTCCACGACGGGGGTTTATCAGGGATAATCCTCCAACTGCACGGGAGTATTTACATAACCACATTAAAATACTTCCTGCCGTGATCGATCTTGAAGAAGATCAAAAAATAATAGCTCAACGAGAAGAACAAGAAAAACATGAACGAGAAAAATTTCTCGCTGAAGAAGAACAGCAAGAAATAAAAAGGCTCAGTAAAAAACTGAGATTGTCGCCTGAAAAAGTTATTGAGCTGCAAAAACAGCCTCATGGTATCCATCGTCGATACAGTCAAGGATAAAATAGTTGTTTTGTTATCCTGATGCTTGTTTTGTAAATCATATATAATGGTATATTAAACAAATAAATATATATATAATAAAATGTGCGCTCTTTACGAATATCAGTCACAACCAGGAAATCCTTATACCGAGAAAATATATGAGCGAAGACGAGATGGTAGAGTTTTTCCTATTACCAAAGTGTATGCATTTAACTTAATCAACAAGACGATGTTCAAGTTTGATTCAATATATTTTGCATCGCTCGGCTTACAAGTGGACAGGAATAAAATTGTTTCAAACAAATGCATTTATAAACCAGATGGTACGTTCTGGGTGTGTTATAAAATAAATGATCAATATGAGGAAAAAATAAAGAGTTGGATGAACGATCCTGAAACTGATGTTTATACTCATATAGTTAATAACCTACCTGAAGAAGAACGATTGAAAATCGTAAAGCAAATAAATAAATACGCTTTTAACGAAAGGATTCTCAAATATCAGTCGTTGAAAGAACTATATGAAAAACTGCCCCCCAAAAAGCATTAGGATGGCGAATTAACCATCGTATTAATACGATCAGACAAAAATATTTAAATTTTTTATTCCAATGGTGTTAATACAATGATTATTTTGTCATTCTGCTGCTTCTATCAAATATTCTGAATGAGATAGAATATTGTTTTTTCTGCGATCTAACAAATACTCCTCAATAGTTGGAGGTTTTTCTTTATGAGGAGTCTATTTTAATTTTCTTTTACCGTAAAAGATTAACATGGCTCTGTAACTATTTCCACCACTCTTTCCACAAATATTTAATTTTTCTCTTACTCCATTACCACAAGACAGACATGGTTTTAATCCTCCTGATCCTTTCTTGATCATCTGATTGTGATAGCCGCAATATTCTCCACGGCATCGCTTACCGCATGTTCTTGTTGTTCCTTGAAGTATCCATGTGCAGTTATTTGGACCTGTTTGAAATGGCATTATATATAATGAATATAAATTATTAATTTAAATATATATTTGTGTTAATATTATTATATAGGATGGAAAAAAACAACACAATGGTGGACAAGGATAATATGACCCAAACCACAAATACACAAACCACAGATATACCAGCACCTGACCAGAAGTGCAGTATATCAAATAATAATATTTTAATAAAAAATAATTATTTATCCTGCACGACTGAATATGATCTTAATGATGAACTTCGTGATTTTATCGTTAAATTACTCGAAGAAACTCCTCAGAATGAATTACAAGATGTTGCTAAATTCAGTTATTGGCATCTACAGGAATATTATTTGCTGTTTCTAAATTCATTTAATGATATTATTTGGCATTCATCGAAAGAAGACGCAATTGATACTCTTATTGCGCCGGGCAATAATAAAAATGAGGCATTCTGTCAAGGAATAATTATACAGCATTTTAATAAATTCTACTTGTTTATCTCAGATGACGATTTTAACAGATTTGCTAATGAATTTATTGGCCAGTCTTCAGTGACTGAGATAATTCCTAAATTCCGATTGAGATATCTTGTCTTTGATATTGATACAAAGTTTATCTGTAACTCAGATACTGAAAGAATCAATATCAAAGCTGTCATTGATTATTTTGCATCATTATGCGATTGTGAACGTAGACATATATATGTGTTCGAAACAAATAATGGTTATCATGTTCTTTGTAAATCAACGCCGGTAACGTTTGATCAACAACGAGTATTAACAAATCGAGCCGCTGCTCAAAAGAATCCAGACTGGCAGATTGGTCGTCAGGCTGGTTTATACAGCATCAAACTGAATAAAACAAAATCATACAAACCCCTGATAAAATCAGGAAAAAGTGCTTCATGTAAACGGCTAATCTCTCACGATGATTATTTTGATGCATCTGAATTACTAACATGTCCAGTATCTATTCAACCTCGTTATGCAGAACATAACACTGAGGTTCAAGATAAAGTAATCATCGAACATGACGAGATCTCCCTGATTTTATCAGGGGAGAATATTGAGCGGATTTCTGCTGCTTTGACAGGAGAAGTTGATCAGTTAATCGGTATCATCAACGTATCTCAAAACAGATTTACAATATCGAGGAAGCCCGGTCATTATTGTAATATCTGCGAGCGTAGGCATGTTTATAACCACATCAATAATTACATTGAAGATAAATGTGATAATTGCATCATATACGTTAACGATAATCATTATTCTATCTGTTGTCCAAGAAGCACGAGAAAACAAATAACACTTTCGATCGATGCGGTTAATGTTGAAGAAGAAGTCGATAAAGTAATCGCCGGGACATCAAACAATACTGAACTCGTGCAAATGATCGAACAACTTCCAGATAATCAATCAAAGGACAGGAAATATCTGAAATATCTGATTAGAATGAAACGCAGATTTCGTTATCCGGGATATTTTATAGAACGAAATGCCGTTCATAAATACCAGGAATTACCAATCCACGAATCAGGATCAGGCTGTAAAATAATTCCCTCCGAAGACTACTTTGACGGATCAGCGTGTGGCATGGGAAAATCAGAAGCAGCATGGAAATCATTGAAAGATGGTCAATCTGTTATTATTGTATCGTACAGAAAAACATTCACTGAGAAAGTCAAGTCTGATTATGGAATTGAGTCATATATGGATATTGACGGCAGTATTACATTCGATCAAGGAAACCAAACAACGTCTGGTAGACGTGTTGTTGTACAATGGGAATCGTTACACAGAGTTAGAGGTATTCCTGATGTACTTATCGTTGATGAATGGCACGGAATTCGAAGGCAGCAATTCTCGTCAATCAAACACAGCAGAGATCGTTGGAATAAATTCGCCGGATTAGTAACTGCATGCAAGAGATTGATTGTCCTCGATGCAGATGCCGATGATGATGATCTTGTATTATTTCGAGACAAGATGGGCCGGTCATCAATGAAATTCATAATCAACGATTATCGGCCCGATCACTTCAAGAAGTTCATCGTTGAAAATTCTCACAGAATCAATCTTCACGATCTACTTGAACAATTACGACGCAACAAAGACACGAATAACAAAATCGCAGTATTTACTCATAATAAACACCGCACGAATTATTCCGTGGAGAATCTAGCAAAACAACTACAATATCACGGATATCGTGTAAGATATTATCATGCAGATACAAATTCTGAGCAGAAGAAATCAGATTTCAGCAATATCAATCATGCATTCGATGATTATGACGTTGTAATCAGCAATCACACACTAGAAGCAGGAGTTAGCATCGTTGATGATCGATTCAAAGTCATGTATATATTCTCCGAGGAAATAGGATCGGTAGAAGCAACTAAGCAAGCAATCCATCGATTCCGCTGCGTTAATGAGATTCATTACTCAGCAACTAGAAAACAACGTGAATGTAGATTACCATTAAATCGTGAATCTATTGAGAAGGTTATCGTTCATCGTGAAAAATTGATAGATAATAATACAAAGTTATCTAGATGTCCTAATGCTGGGGATTTACAAACTGCATATGGTTTTGCTTTCGTCAGCGATATTATCGACGAGAATAATTCTAAGATGTATTTTACATCAAGATTGATAACGATGATGAAGAACACCGGATATGAGATAATAGAACCTCCCATCGATGATTATGAAACATGGGCGAGAAAAAACAATATTGAAATACCAAGCAACAAGGATATCAAGAATAATCCTGCTGTTGATGAATTTCTAAAAACATCTGTAGGTGATCGAATAAAACAATCTCAAGTCGATAATGATGAGGAAAATGAACATCACGACGAGAATATTATTCAGTATTACAGATACAATCCACAGGAAAAGTTAGAACCTTACGAGGCAAAGAAATCGTTTCTGAATAATATGTTTCAATGCGAAGTTGGTAAATTACCAGCCGATCAGATAGAATATTTATACAAGAACTCAGTACAGTTAAAACGTTCTCAGCGAATAATTGTTGATAAATTTAATGAAGGTAATTCAATCGACACTGAAATATTTCGATCAGATAAACTAAGTCCCAGGGAAAAATTAACTGCGATTAGAAATTTTCTAACAACATTGAATCTACCCGATATTGTTCCTGACGATCTCTCAACAACAACGATAACGATATCAGGATCAGATCTGCGATTATATATCGAGAATATGATCAACGATCCTGACTTACTACAGAATTATAATAAACTATTGATTAACTGGTCTAGCATATTCCCTGAAACAAGACTTCAGACAAATAAGTTAACTGTATCAAACATCATCGAGAAGGTCAAATTGATTTACAAAGGATTCGGAGCATCATTAACTGTCAATGATAAACACCGCACAATAAATTCAAACTATACACTTAGCTATCCTGTATGGCCTAAGTCAGATTTTATTGACGATCCTTGCTGGAGAAATTATCTTAATATATGTCAAGGATATTATGGTGGTGATGACATTACAATCACAAATCAGCATAATGAAGCATTAAAATTTCATGTGTGGAGTATTAATGGTTGGTTTAATAATGTTTGATAGTACCTTCAGATTGACAAAATAATTATTCCATCATGGTCGGGGGAATTATACAGTTTCTATATAATATATATATTTTTGTATAATTCCCCCCCCCCCGACCATGATACAGGTATCAGAATAACAAAAAAAAACCCCCAAACATTTCTATCTTTGATTGTGTTGATTTTATAATACAGGCATTAGAATAACAAAATAACTGTTGTATCTTTGATTTTCCCTCCCCTATATATTTCAGATCTACTGGTGATTGGTAAAAACACACACAAAAAAACAAAACATCATAATAACGAAAAAACTATTTTATATTCATCGATTTTATTTCCCGTTGCAGATGGAAGCATCAGATTTCAATCTTCATCAATGAAGCATCAGATTTCAATATTGTGATTGATTGATAAATCCTCTACAAAAATTAAATTAAATTCCTTTATATAATTCTTGAAGAATTATCATAGTTAGTGATGGGTTTGCTTCGTCCTATTCAGCATTATATATATTTTTTTTCTGCGTGATTCTGAATCAATTTTATATATGTCATTTTGTGGAGAGGAGGATTTAATAAAATTGATTTAATTTTTCTGTTAATATTATACCATGAATTTCAATGACATAAGCGCGCTCAACATCATTTATAAACATAAAGGAGAAACCAATTAATTATTTTCATAATATACTGATTCGAGGACGGGGAAGGAAAAGGTATTTTATACCACCACTACATTCTCATATAACATTCAAATTTGTTGATAACAAAATTATTCTGTTTATAAATACAACACCCAATCTAACGAAGGATTCATTAATAAAGATTTACGAGATATTTATGTTTGAATTCTATTGTCGATTAATCTTAATGAGTAAAGCAAGATCAGAAATAGAAAAGATTCTCAATCGACCTCTTTACAAAAATGAAATAAAAGCTAAACATATTGTTGATTGGATAATATCTAATGAATCTAAAATAAGTTATTATCAACGAAATATCAATAATGAGCGTTCAAATACTTGGAGTCAGAAATTATCTTCATATATGATTAAAGATCAAAAAATAATAGCGCAACGAGAAGAACAAGAAAAACATGAACGAGAAAAATTTCTCGCTGAAGAAGAACAGCAAGAAATAAAAAGGCTCAGTAAAAAACTGAGATTGTCGCCTGAAAAAGTTATTGAGCTGCAAAAACAGCCTCATGGTATCCATCGTCGATACTGTCAAGGATAAAATAGTTATTTTGTTATCCTGATGCTTGTTTTGTAAATCATATATAATGGTATATTAAACAAATAAATATATATAAAATCGATGAATATAAAATAGTTTTTTCGTTATTATGATGTTTTGTTTTTTTGTGTGTGTTTTTACCAATCACCAGTAGATCTGAAATATATAGGGGAGGGAAAATCAAAGATACAACAGTTATTTTGTTATTCTAATGCCTGTATTATAAAATCAACACAATCAAAGATAGAAATGTTTGGGGGGTTTTTTTTGTTATTCTGATACCTGTATCATGGTCGGGGGGGGGGGAATTATACAAAAATATATATATTATATAGAAACTGTATAATTCCCCCGACCATGATGGAATAATTATTTTGTCAATCTGAAGGTACTATCAAACATTATTAAACCAACCATTAATACTCCACACATGAAATTTTAATGCTTCATTATGCTGATTTGTGATTGTAATGTCATCACCACCATAATATCCTTGACATATATTAAGATAATTTCTCCAGCAAGGATCGTCAATAAAATCTGACTTAGGCCATACAGGATAGCTAAGTGTATAGTTTGAATTTATTGTGCGGTGTTTATCATTGACAGTTAATGATGCTCCGAATCCTTTGTAAATCAATTTGACCTTCTCGATGATGTTTGATACAGTTAACTTATTTGTCTGAAGTCTTGTTTCAGGGAATATGCTAGACCAGTTAATCAATAGTTTATTATAATTCTGTAGTAAGTCAGGATCGTTGATCATATTCTCGATATATAATCGCAGATCTGATCCTGATATCGTTATCGTTGTTGTTGATAGATCGTC